>PVJC01017573.1:0-32322 GCA_004026665.1 Murina feae | reverse complement strand
CGGGGCATCAGAGAGTGGGAAAGAGGTGGCAGGGGGTCGGCGGCCTGCTTGGCAGCTGTCCAGGCCCTTGGAGGGGCATCGGGGAGTGGGAAAGAGGCAGCAGGGGGTCAGTGGCCTGCTTGGTGGGCTTCCCAGGCCCCTTGCAGGGCACCAGGAAGTGGGAAAGCAAGGTGGCGGGCCAGGGAGTGGGAAAGAGGTAGCGGGGGGTAAGTGGCCTGCTTGGTGGGCTTCCCAGGCCCCTTGCAGGGCACCGGGGAGCGGGAAAGCAAGGTGGTGGAACGGGGAACGAGAAAGAGGCAGTGGGGGGTGGTCTCAGCCTGCTTGGTGGCTTCCCAGGCCCTTTGTGGGGCACCGGGGAGTGGGAAAGCAAGGCTGCATGGGCCAGGGTCCTGCTTGGCAGCTCCCCAGACCCCTTGGCGGCACCGGGAAGTGGGAAAGGAAGGCAGCAGGGGATGGGTGAGTGGAAAAGAGTTGGTGGCTTGCTTAGCGGCTTCCCTGGTCCCTTCCGGGGATCAGGGAGCAGGAAAAGGCTGGCCTGACCACAAGGCGGGGTTTTCCCTGCTTTCTGGTGGCTGGAGGAAGATGGGCAGTAGGCAAGCTTGGGAGGCAGGCAGCACCCAGCCCTGGCCACAGCTCAAAAAAGAGAACAACATGCAGGGGAGGGCAAGAGTCTGAGAGATCAACATCGAGGGGGTGCCTGCTCCAAGCCTCGACGGTGTGCCGGGGGGCAGGTCCCCAGCAGGTAGACACACACAGGAGGACTGCTCCGAGCCTCAGATGCAGCTGGGGGCAGGTCCCCAGTGGCCACACACACACACACACACACACACACACACACAAGACGCCTGGCAGACTGGGGCCATCATAAGACATCCACTGAGGGGTCCCAGACTGTGAGAGAGCACAGGCTGGGCTGTGGGACGCCCCCACCAAGTGCACAAATTTTTGTGCACTGGGCCTCTAGTGTGTGAATATACATATGTATAAAGTGAGAAACTCCTTTTAATCTCCACAACAACCCCATAAGGAGATGCTGTTATCATGATCTCACTTTATAGGTGAGAAGACTGAGGCATAGTGCGGTTAAGTAACTGGCCCTGGATCACATGGTAATTAGGCAGGAAAGCCAGATTTGAACCCAGCCATGTGGCCCAGCGCCCATGTGCTTCAGCACTAGCGATGGCTTCTCTCAAAGGACAGGAGCAGATACGATTTGGCAGGAGCTGGCTTTCTTGCTCCGAGGCCTGGCTGCCACAGTTTTTATTCACCTGGTCCACTTTGCTTGCTGTGGGCCTGGGATATTTGGGTTGGCTGACAGAGAGCTAGGCCATTAGAGCAGAGGCAAGATGTCCTTCAGAACCCACTTGATCAATCTGTCTGTCCCCCCAGGGCTGTTTTCATAGCCCATGCCCCCGTGCCCTTGAACCTGACCCTCCCAGACAGAGTACACTCCCTGGCAGCCCTCTCGCTGACCTTCTTCTAGGTGGCTTGGTGGGAGCTGCACCCGTCCCTGGCAGCTACTGAATGACCTCATGGCTGTGGCAGGGGCTTCAGAGGCAGGACCCTTACTCTCCCTGTGCCTGTCAGTCAGCATCCCAGGCAGGGCTGAGAGCTGCTGGGAGCTACGGGAGGGAGGGGGCAAGGGGCAGGGGACTCACTAGCGTCGGTCACATTTTCTGCCTGATCTGGGTGTGGATGCAAAGAGTCCACATAATAAATCTGACAAACTCAGGGAGGCCTGAATGCTAGGCCTTACAAAGTCAGAATCCTACACAGCATGGTCTGAAAGTAGAAGTTCCTGATTAAAAGCAAGTGATGACAGGGAGTTCCGTCCTAGGCCTGTGGCTTCCAAGGTCCATCTTTACCCTAAGTGAGCCTGTCTGTTGTCTTTGCGCATCTCTCTTAGATGCACGTACTTTTGAAACGTCAGGGTGATCTTCTTCCGCAGGCCCCTCAGAGCAGTCTCCCAGCAGAGCAGAGATCACTGATCCCTTTGTTGTTGTCTTGCTCCCTAAAGACCACCTCTCTGTGCTGCACATGCTAACCATCCTGTACCTACCCGTGTAAAAGGAGTATGGGCCTGTCCACTTTCTCTTTAATCCAATGACAGAGATTTTCCCCCACTTTGCTTTTCCCCACCTTCCTAATCTAGCACCAGTGAATGTCATGTAACCCCTTTAGTCTAATCCTTTGATTTTAATGTATAAAATAAGCTGTAAAACAGTCTTTCTCAGGAGCATCTTCTCAATCTCCTGAGATTTTGCTTCCCAACAATTGTCAATTTGGCTCAAAAGGACTCATAAGACTTTTTCTTAGGCTGGAAGTTCTTTTGTGGACGCGGGTCAGCTGTGAATGTCCTCTGGGTTTCTCCCTGTAGAGGGTGGGGCTCCATCAAAGGCTGATCTCTTCACCTTTGGTTCTATTTCTAACAGACCCTGGAAGTGCCTCTGAGCAGGGGTCAGGCCATGGAGAAACATGACATGGACTCCAAGAAGCCAGGCCACAGAGCTTTCTGCGAAGGCCTGCCTGGTCTCATTCACAGCTGCGCTCCTCTGCCTAGGCCAGGTGGGCACATGGAAGGCACTCATGGAGTATGAATGAATGAAAAGGCGATAAAGGAAAGTAAATCCTATCTAGTTCAACCCTCTCATTGAACCGGTAGAAAACTGAGGCCCAGCAACAGGAAGCAGCTTGGCTAAGCCAGTATTTATAGCCAACAAATGGGAGAACCAGAGGACCAGGCCAGGCCTCCAGCTGAGCACCTCAGAAGGGATGCTCTTTCTATAGCGGCAGGTGGCCAGGCCTGCAGATGCCTCTCCTCGAGGGAGTCCAAGCAGAGTCCCTGCCTCCCCTCTCCCTCTGATCTCCAGGAACCTCTGCTCATTAGCAGCCCAGCTTGGACAGCTGGGAGGCAGGGAAGAGCCAGTTAACCTTTGCAGTTTAAAGTGCTTTCACCAGAGGAGGGCAAGGAAGAGAAGGAACAGGAAAGAGGGAATAATGACAATAACAGTGATGGCTATGACTTGTGGAAGACCTACGGGGGGTTCAGGCATTGCGAACAGTTCTCTTTACATGTATTATCTTTAACTCTTTAACATTCCTAGAACATATTGTTGCCCATGGTCAGATAATCCCGGTCTCTGCTTAAAACAAAGCAAATAACAGGAACTTTGTAAACAAAATGGAAAAAAATATGGGTGGGCCCAGGTACCCCAGACAAGTGCTCATGTGGGGAGGATCCCAGTGACAACTGCTTTCCCTGTAGGGCCACTGGCTGGGATGAGAGGAATCCCAAGCCTGAGATGAACATTTTTATCACCTTCGCAGGATGGGGACTGAGAATAGATTGAGTCTGGTTTCAGAAAAATACTAAAAAAGGTCATGTTTCTTGTGCCTGAGTGTTGGAGCAAAATTTAAATATGCCACGGATGCCTCTACCAGCATCTTTAAGTGTCGTATAACAATACTGTACCCATACCCTTTCCCATTGTCTTCAGTGATGTGGCCAAAGCCCTCTTATCTGATGCTGTCACTGCGGTTGAAGAGCAGGGTAAGAGGTAATTAAAACATTGATGTAAACATGCTTTAAACATTTGATTCTAACTTGTAATACGCGAGCATATATTCATCTGACAAATTTTAAAACTTTTTTATTACAGAAAATTTTAAACACATGCAAAATAGGCAGGCTAGTATAATGAACTCCCTTCTGCCCATCGTCCAGCCTCAGAAATCACTGAGTAACAGCAAGTTTGTTTCATCTGTATTTGTCCCCCCAAAACTCAATTACTTTGAAGCAAATTCCAGATGGAATTTTGCTTGATCCCTAACATTTCAGTCTGCGTCTGCTATGGACTAAACTGTGTTCCTCCAAAATTCATATGTGGAAGACTTGTCTCTATTATAATGGGGCCTTTGGAAGGTAATTAGGGTTAGAGGAGGGTGGGGCCCTCATGATGGGATTAGCACCCTTTTAAGAAGAGATACCAGAAAGCTTGCTTCCTCTGTCTCCCCGATCACATGCACGAAGGGAGGAGAGGCCCTGTGAGGACACATTAAGAAGGTGCCATCTGTAACCCAAGGAGAGAGCTCTCACCAGGCACATTTTGGGCACCTTGATCTTGGACCTCCAGTTTCCCAAACTGTGAGAAATAGTGTAATTCCTGTTATTTAAGCCATCCAATCTATGGTATTTTTGTCATGGCAACCCATGCTTCCTGATATAGCATCTCTAAAAGATAAGGATTCTTCAAAACAAACACTTAACGATGATAATAACTGTGTCACACCTACAAAATGCATCACCCGGTGAACTTGTGATGGGGGGCTAAGGCTGGGCTCTGGAGTGTGCCCCGGCCAATTGGGTCCTATATTGCTTAAAGCGAAAACCACATCCGTTGTGCATTTGCAGTTTCCGTTCTTTAATGTGGAATGAGAATGTAAAGATATTTTGGAAGTTATGAGAACAGAACTCTCACCCCCATCTTTTATCATCGTTTCACTCACACCTATTTAGACATCATGTTTGCTTTTTCTTTTTTAGAAACTCACTTTTGTTGAGCATTTTCAAAGCAGTCACCTTAGCTTTTACAGAACTGACACTCATTTTTGTACTCTTAGGTAGTCTTGGTAATATTTGTTATGAATTAACAATAATAAGTACAACTGGCATAAATAGATTTGGGAACAGACACAATTGATTCCTTCTAAACATCCTACCCAGCTTGTTGGAGAAGGGCCTTGGTATGCTGGAAGGTGGGTCGTGGTCATCACCTGGTGTTTATGGAGGAATTAAGAGTATCACATGTTTTGGTAAGTCCATTAGCTGAAAACTGAGCAAATGAGCTACTTCTTCGAATTTTGGAGATCTTTCTATGTTAGCACAAACGACTCCACAGCATTCTTTTTATTTATTATTTTTTAAAATATATTTTATTGATTTTAGAGAGGAAGAGAGGAGAGAGAGATAGAAATATCAATGATGAGGGAGAATCATTGACCGGCTGCCTTCTGCACGCTCATACTGGGTGGGGATCAGGTCTGCAACCCCGGCCTGTGCTCTGACCAGGAGTCAGACGGTGACCTCCTGGTTCACAGGTCGACGCTCAACCATTGAGCCATGCCAGGTGGGCCACATCATTCTTTTCATATGCTGCATTGCAGCCAATGCACCATACGTCTTAACCCATGTGTTTCTTATTGGTAAACATAGAAATTATTTCTATTTTTGTCTCTTCATCTTGCTTTTTTGTTAATATATAAAATGCTTCAATAAGCCTCCTTATTCACATACCTTGATGTACTTTAATCCATATATCTACAAGATACATTTCTTAGTGAGAAATTGCTGTTGAATAAAAATATGTTTAAATTTTTGTTGATATTGCCAAATTGTTCTTCAAAAATGTTACACTAATTTATACCCCCACCAACAGTATTTAAAAGTGTGTTGCCCACCCACTCACCAACTATAACCAACCTTTTTCATTTTTACCAGTTAGAGAAATAAAAAGTGATGTCTTACTGTTTTCATTTTAATTTAATTTTGAGTGAACTTCATCATTTTTCATGTGTTTAATGGGTATTTGTACTTATTTTTCTATGAACAATGTGTTCATATCCATCCTCTGCTTGTCTCTGTTAAATAGTTTTGTGAAACTGTTTAATTTGGCAATATTTGCCTTTTGATTTTCTGTGACATAAACTTACAATGAGGCCAAGATAGATGAGTGCTCATCAGAAATGTGCACTCTTTCTTCCCCTGTGTGGTGTTACCCTGGGAAGAGATGGCCAGATAGGGGCTCCATTGCCAGCCACTTTAGGGTAGTGGGGGTGTACATTACTGCCAGGTCCAGCACCCTAGGGTTCCCACCACCTCCCCTCCTTGAGACTGAAAAGGCCTGTGTCCAGGCTGGTCTCTGGATGAGAGAATGTGGAAGCTGCCCTGTTCTGTAGAGTTAATTGAAACCATGGGGCTTGAGCTATTATGCATTTTAGGGTTTTTTTTTTTGTTTTCTTCTTACGTTCTATTTTTTAAAAAGCATAGCACTTAGCCTCCCCTAACTAGTACACAAAATACCTGGGAAATTTTTCTAACTTACACACTAAGTATGTGTTGTGTTTGTTTTTTATTATTTCAATGCTATTTACTTTTTAACCACACAGATTTTAAATGTTTTCACCATTACTTTTTTTAAAAACATGACTTTTGAGTTTTGTGTTATACTTGGAGAGAATCTTCCTAACCCAACATTATTTTTTAAAGCCATAGGCGTATCTTTCCAGAACTTTTAAAGTTTATATTTCTTATTAAATTTTTTGTTTCATCTGTGATTTATTTCAGTGTGAGATAAAAATGGTTTCCAGCTTAACTGGATTCCCCACCCCCTAACTGGTTAGGTTGTCACTCCCATTCCATTTATTGAATAATCTTTTTATTTATTTTTATTTTTTTATCACTGACTTGAATTATATCTTTATCATATACCAAATTCCAATATGCATTTGGGTTTATATATGGATTCTCCTGTTTTGTGAGTTTATCTATTAATGCATTGTGTTTTAGTTATTGTAGGTTTATAATAAATACTTAAAAATATCTGGTGAGGAAGCCTGTCTTTACTTTCCCCATAATTTCCCTAGGTATTCTCACACACCTGTTTTTCCAGATGAACTTTAGAATAAATTTGTCTAGGTAAAAGAAATTATGTCGATACTTTGACCAGGATTGCTTTGCATGAGGAAAACAAATTTTTACATCATTAAAATTTTTTATTCAAGAAAATATGTATTTTAATTTATTCAAATATTCCTCACTGGAGGTTTAACGCTTTTTTCATATAGCTCTGCAGTTATTGTGCAACACATTTTTAGGTGTCTTATCTTTTTTCTTCTTGCAAAGAGGTCATTTCTTCTAGTGTATTTTCTAACCGGCTAATGTTGTATAAGAAGAAACCACACAACTAAATTCTGCTTTTTTCCTTAAGTTTTCCAATGGATTTGTATGCACTGTATAATCATATTTTTTTTGTTTTTTTAATATATTTTATTGATTTTTTACAGAGAGGAAGGAAGAGGGATAGAGAGTTAGAAACATCGATGACAGAGCTGCCTCCTGCACACCTCCTACTGGGGATGTGCCCGCAACCAAGGAACATGCCCTTGACCGAAATCAAACCAGGGACCCTTCGTCCCCAGGCTGATGCTCTATCCACTGAGCCAAACCGGTTAGGGCTGTATAATCATATTATCTACAGATCACTTTAAATCTGCTTCCATCTGAGCCAGTTTGGCTCAATGGATAGAGCTCTGGGGACTGAAGGGTAATCGGGTTTGATTAAGATCAAGGGCACATATGGTTGCAGCTTGATCTCCCACCCTGGTTGGGGCACTTGCAGGAGGCAACCAATCGATTGAAGTGTCTCTCTCACATCGATGTTTCTCTCTGTCTCTCTCTCCTTCCTCCCCGCCTCCACTTTCCACTCTCTAAAATATCAATGGAAAAATATCCTCCAGAGAAGATTAATAAAAATAACAAAACACACAAAAAAATCTGCTTCCTCCTTTGTGATATACTTACCTCTTATTTTTCTCCGTATCTAATTGTATTGACTTACACTCCCAGAACAATGTTCAGCCATGATGTTGGTGGCAGATTCCTGATCCTGAAGACCCTTCCAGGGAGGGTCTCCCTCACCATCCGTTGGCTATTATAAAACCCGCTCAGACAAAGGAGCGGGGTTCACTGTGGGAGGTCTCTGGGGAACGCAGTTCTTGCTGGAAAGCCACACTCTACACACCAGTCATCCCAGTCGCCTCAGCACCTCAACCCCTCCTGCTCCACCCCTAGTGGCACTGATCATGCGGCATAGGGTGCCTTCCCTGTCTCCTCCGTGAGAGCAGCTCTTCCAGGGCAGAGGCAGGCCCTCTGGTTCACTGCTGTTTCCCCCCAGCCTAGTGCCCTGCCTGTCACATAGGAAATACAACCAATATGTGGTCAACGAAGTGGCACAATCACATAGCCCTTTGCTGTCTCCTGTGAAAAATGCCTACTAACTGCCGCAGACTTTCTGATAGCAAAGCCCTTTTTTTTTTTTTTTTTAAATATTTTTATTGATTTCAGGAGGAAGGGAGAGGGAGAGACAGAAACATCAGTGATGAGAGTGAATCATTGATTGGCTGCCTCCTGCACGCCCCTTACTGGGGATCCAGCCCACAATCTAGACATGTGCCCTGACTAGAAATCAAACAGTGACCTCCTGGATCATAGGTCGATGCTTAACCACTGGGCCCCACCAGCGGGGCAGCAAAGCCCTTTCAAATGCATAATCTTGCTTTGTTCTCTCACTGAAAACTCTGCAAATCTTTCCTCAATTCTTCTTTCCCAAATACAGAAGATGAGGCTCTGAGAAGTCAAGTGACAGACTCCAGGTTGTCCAGCTAACGCATGGCTGCATTCCATCGCAGCCGTCGGGTTCTGTCCTGGTGAGCTGCTGCTCCCTGGCCATCCCTTGGGTAGTAGCTCTGAAGGTTTTCCATCCTGATAAGGAAAGGGGACTTTTTCAAAAGCTGTTGGCTGAGGGGAAGAGGAACGTGAGTGAGGGAAGTTGTACCCCTCAGAAGTTGCCACTGGTTTTGCCCCTGCCAGCAAAGGGTCGGTGTGAGTGGGAGTCTGGGAAGGTGGGGGTGGTGCTGGGGATGGTGGGGTGGGGGCAAGAGAGGGGAGGCCACCTGGACATTCCTCAGCTCACAGTCCAGATGAGCAGGCCTAACCTGTGGTGTCCGGGAGCCTCGGGAACAGTGAGGCAATGTTGGCCCCTGCCGCTGAGTCTGGTTCTCCTGGTTGGTGGTCCTATCGAGGGGAACGCAGGCCTTTGGGCACTGGGCAGCCCTTCCTGCACACATAGTCCTATTCTAGCGACTTTGGGATGTCCCAGAGGAGAGAACAAGAGTACCTACTATGTGCTAGGCCAGATGCTAGCCACCTCACATACATCCTATTCACTTAGTTCTCACCACAACCCAGGGATGAGCTGTAATGATGCCCATAAACAGAGGCTCAGAGAGTGAGAGGCACAAGGTCACCTCTCTCATCAGTGTCAGAGCTGGAATTTCAACCTGGAGGCCAGTAGCGCCCATGCTCTTAGCCACCCTCCTCCAGGAATGGGTGGTCTGATGCCTATGAAGTCTAGGGTGGCTGTGCTGGGTCCCGGGTCCCATCTGGGGACAGAATCAGGGAGGCTGCTGGAAGGTGAATTGGAGGAGGCAGTCTGAATGGCGCCAGGGGAAGCGGGCGGGAGGACACACAGCTCTGAGAAGGATGGGTAAACAGTTTGGCCTGGCTGTAAGAAGAGATGAGAGGGATTAAACCCAGGCTCTGTGTTAAAGGGTGGCTTCTGAGTCAGCAATACGGAAGGCCATGTGCCCTGAACAGCCGGCCTTGGTGAAATAGTAATAGAGTTTGGCTACTTTTTTCGTTCCCCTCCCTGAGCCCAGACTAGCTCCTGATCCCAAGAGACCTTTCAATCAGCCACAGATCCACTCTCTGCAGCCCACCTCCATCTCCCAACCCCCACAGCGTGACAGCTTCTCTCCTGTGCCTCTCTGGATATTTTCACCAGAGAGGATTCTCAGGGCCCTGAAGGCCTTCCAGGCTCTCTGTGGAGAAGGAATTGCATTGGGGGGTGTATAGGCTGGTTAGAGAGTCTCCAGGTACCCCTGACAATCTAGGGCAGTGGTTCTCAACCTTCTGCCCCTTTAAATACGTTCTTCATGTTGTGACCCAACCATAAAATTATTTTCGTTGCTACTTCATAACTGTAATGTTGCTACTGTTATGAATCGTAATGTAAATATCTGATATGCAGGATGTATTTAGGCGACCCCTGTGAAAGAGTCGTTCAACCCTCAAAGGGGTCGCGATCCACAGGTTGAGAACTGCTGGTCTAGAGGATCACCTTCTTTCTGCTCCCCATTCCACACGGTGATCTGTGGGTTCAGGGAGTTGGGGTGCTCAATGGATATCCTTTCTCGCCTTGATGCGGACTTGGAGAGAGCACTGGTGGCTTTTCCCATCCTTGGCTCTGGGACAAGTCCTTCCAATGTCATTGACTCCCCTCTGAACAAGCAAAGTGGAGCAGTAATCCCAAGTGGCTGCCTGCCATTGGCGACTCAATTTCACTATCAGGATGGAAAATCTTCAGACTTATTTTGTTCCGAAGGGCTGGCCACTTCCCACTCCATCTCCATTAGTGGCTCCTTAAAAGGCAATCCAATATCCTGGTGAATATCACTTTGAAACAAAATCTGGTGTCCCCTGCCTTGCTTAATCCCTGTAAACCTCCTGCCCGTTGCTCAGAGCTGACCGAGCATTGGTCCTAAAGTGACTTGGCTTGGGAGGTGGGATAGAGTGAAAGTGGTGGCTCATACTTGTAGATGGACAGCGAGGAGCTAAATCTGAGGTCACGGCCCCTAGGCACGTGGGGCCCTTAAATTGTAGACAAACATCCGCAAATGTACATTCTCAGTAAGCATGAAAAATCCTTCGTCAAGGCCATGTAAGGGGCTTGCCAAACTGGAAGATGAGGTATAAGTTATAAAACAAGATGTGGGAGCCAGGTCCCTTTAACCTTTCCTGAGGCCCAGGGCATCACTAGCTTCCTAACCTCTACCTGTTTGACCCCCAGCCCTTAATGTACCCCAAAGAATGAGAGCATAGGTGAGCACTATGAAGTCTGATCCCATTCCTCATCAGGATTTAAAAACACACACACACACACACACACACACACACACACACACACACACGTGTGCACCCTCACCTCTCACCTCTCACTTCCCTGGCTAACTCCCTTTGACTTCTAAAAGAAAGTAAGATTCTGGAAGGCTAAACCAGTTCAGCAAAGTTTCTCAGAAAGGACAGACTTCGGAAGAGTCTGGATTGACTTTCAAAAACATTTAAACTAACTCCTCTTCTCACCCTCTGCTCTTTGCTATGCCGGGAGCATTAGAGTGATAATACCCTCCTTTCTTCCTGCTGTCACTGGTTTAGCTCTCTTTGTGGCCCTGAGCCTTTGCAAACTCCATGAGGACATATGTTCTCCTTGCCTGTTACCCCCTGCACCTATGGCAGGCATAGCGCAAAGTAGGCCCTCAGGAATACTGAATACGTAATTGAGAATTTGGTTTCTCATCTCAAGGAATAACTCCTTGTTGCTTAAAAAATTCCAAAGAAAGGAAACTAGAAGAAATATAATCAGGAAATTGGGTATTTTTCACAAGATGGTCTGAGTGCCTGTGTGTGTGTTTGCCCTCAGAGGTACATACATGGTACATTGGATCCAAGGCAGAATTAGGCTCATGAAGAAGACGCTTGCTGACCACGTGCATATGGGTGCGTCCCCACAGTCCTAGTAAAATTGTCCTCATTTGAGATGCCTTTTACTTCTCACATTGTAACAAGCCCACAGTAATGAGAGAGCTGAGGCTGGAATGCCTAATGAGCTATGGATTAAGAAATGATGCGATAGCATCTTGCAGATTGTAATTAACATGTGGCCTCTGCTATATCCTGTCAGAGTCTATCTTCTTGCTGACAAGTAATTCCCCAGAACAATCACTTGTTTTTCGGCATTTCCTTGTGAGGACTAATTGTGAAGAGCTCTGCCTAGAAAGGCCACCTGGAACAACCCGGGGACAATTACATGGGGATCAGTAGCTGCTGGACA
Organism: Murina feae; assembly: GCA_004026665.1. Taxonomy (NCBI): domain Eukaryota; kingdom Metazoa; phylum Chordata; class Mammalia; order Chiroptera; family Vespertilionidae; genus Murina; species Murina feae. The sequence goes on along the minus strand of PVJC01017573.1, from coordinate 20,596 downwards.
CAATTACCTGGATTTGAATATGGGGTGAGTGAGACCAAGCAAGGGGAATGAGGCCAGGCATTCAGATAGCACCTGCCCGTGGCTGCTGGCTTCATCATAGGTTTTATACAGAACTAACATGTCGCTCTAGAGTAGAAGAATAAAGTACTCAACAGGAGTATTTGAAAGGACTTGAAAATCACTTTTTTCTTCAATGATACTAGACATGATTATCTGTAGAAAAATTAGAAAATATAGATAAACAACAAAACCACTATCAACATCTTGTCACAATGATAGTCCATCATCACCACCACCATCATCACTATCACCACCATCATCACCATCATCATCACCATCATTATTATCACAAACACCACCATCACCATCACCATTATCAATAACAACAATACCATTATCATCATCATCATTATCACCAACACTACCATGATCTCTATCACCAACATCACCATCATGATCATCCACATCACCATCATCATCATCATCATCTTCATCATCATCAAAATTGCTACCAATTAGGAGCTCATACTCACTCTATATACTTTGCTAGGCACCTTAAATTTATTATCTCTAGATCTAACAAAACTCTTGCCATGGGGGTAATTATAGTTCCATTTTATAGATGAGAAAACTGACACACTTGTCTCAGTTCACACAAAACAAGAACTATTAAAGGTGGAATTTCAATTGGAGTCTGTGTCTAAAATCTGTGCATATGCTGCCAAGCCTACTTCTTTCTTCATCTTTCCGATGGGATGATGACCCTTTCTCTCCAGGATGCCATAAAAAGTTTTATACTTGGAGTAAATAAGATACTGGAGGTGAAAGCTTTGCAAGCTATGAAGTCCAGTATAGAGTCAGGCCTTGCTAAGCATTTCATGGCATCCACCCAGATACCATGCCCAGTTGCCAAGTAAGTGAACGATATTCATTAAAAGGTGTTTGATTGGGTCTCATTGAGAAGCCAAGCCCGTGAGGGTCTATGCAGTTCCTCCCAGGTAAGGGGAAAGAAGGGGGAAGAACAAAGCTAGGAATGTGGGCATGAACATCAGGAGTTAAGGGGAAAGAGAGTAACTAGATGGACTGGAACAAAGCTTGTTCTGGAGTATGAGAATACCCTGATCCATCCCATCAGCTACTCCAATTAAGTCTGTATTCAAAATCAAAACAATGTGCTTAATATGAAACTGCAGCTTCAAAACAAGTTCCCCAGCTCCTCTTTCAACCAGATTGTCAGCTTCTTATATAAAAACTAGGGGCCCGGTGCACAAAAATTTGTGCACTCGGGGGGTGGGGGTCCCTCAGCCCAACCTGTGCCCTCTTGCAGTTTGGGACACCTCGGGGGGATGTCCACCTGCTTGGCATGCCTGGCCAGCCTGGGTGAGGGGTTGAGGGCCATTTTAAGACTACCCACAGCCCCTTCAGGGTTCATGCACTGGGGGGTGGGAGGGCTGGTGAGTGCAAGCCTGGACGTTTCCCACTGGAGGGCCCATGATCACACATGCCTGGTGGGCCCCCACTGCTGAGGGGACACACCTGGTGCAGAGTTGGATGGCAAGCCAGGGGCGGACGCTGGTGCAGAATCCCTCGATGGGGCCCTGCTGCTGAGCAAACACACCCGGGGTGGAGCTGGGCAGTGGACTGGCTTTGGATTCTCCGCACTGTGCAGCAGACACTCCTGCACGCCCTGTGGAGGCCCCTGGGGGGCGGATGAAGGTAGCGGACCCTGGACAGGTGTTCCTGGACACCCTGCGGAGGCCCCCAGGGCAGAGTCAGGCAGTGGACCCTGGACAGGCGTTCCTGGATGTCCCGCAGAGGCCAGGCAGCAGACCCAGGACGGCTGCTCCTGCACACCCTGCAGAGGCCCCGTGCTCCTGCATGCCCCGGGGAGGCCCCCAGGGGGTGGAGCCAGGCAGTGGACCCGGGGATGGGTGCTCCTAGATGCCCCGAGGAAGCCTCAGGCCAGACCCCCTCCCACTGAGCTGACACATCTGGCACAGCTATGCCGGCCAGCCGTGGAGGCTCCCAGTGCAGAGCTGCCCTGCCAGCCTCCATCTTGGCTGGGTTAATTTGCATACAGCCGCTCTGATTGGCTGATGGGCATGGCCGTGAGTAGAGGCTCAGCCAGCCTAGGCAGGCAGTTGCAACAGAAGCCTCTGATTTGCTCTAGCTCCATGGCTGTTGGCCTCCATCTTGGCTGGGTTAATTTGCATACAGCCGCTCTGATTGGCTGGTGGTAATGGTCAAATTTGCATGTTTCTCTTTTATTATATTAGATTCTAGATTAAAAAAAAATAGAATGCGGGAGAAGAGGAGAGGTGTAAGTTTGAAGATGAGGGGTGAGCTCAGTTAAGGGTCGAATGTGGGAGATGGACCAGAGCCTGACCTGGAACAGTGTTCTCTCTGAATCTGCAGTTGGCCTCTCGGCTTTCACTCTGCGTCTGTCTCTGCCTGCCTCTTGCCTTTCTCATCGTCCTTTCATTCTGACTCTTAACTTTAGGAATTATGTAGAATTTAAAAGCTTTGTCCTTGTGTGTGTGTATGTATGTGTGTGTGCATGTGTGTTGAAATCATATTGAAAAGAAAAGGTAAAAGAGGTCCTGACATCCTAAATGTCTACACAGGACACCAGCCAAGTATTCTGTCAGGTTTGGACACTGAGCTCTGCTCCATGTTGGAGGTCCTGATGGCAATCTGAGAAATTAATTGAAGTTCTGTCGGGCAACTGTCCACTTGGGCACCTCTCCAGCCTCCTGTGGCTTCTGCATTTGTCTTGGAAGATCATCAAGCCAGGAGCGGAGTTTGACTAAAAGTAGGTGAAATTGACTCATAAGAGCCAACTCAAGCAGTTGCTGCCATCCAAAAAAGAGAAAATAGAGAGGTAGCGAAATTGGGCAGAATGAATGAAGATAGTATTTTGGGGGAGAGGGCAAGGCTGGCTATGTGCAGGTACACATGCCCTTCAGTTGGGGTCAAGGCAAAAAATAGAGTCTGAACTTGATCTCCATGTCTACACATTGTGATGGTGAATCCTCCCAGGGCCCTATCTATCCTGGCATGCAGAAATATTATATGATGATATAATAGGAGATTATCCACACAGCTATCTTGCCACTGGCTGTGGTCAGTGAACTGAGAAAAGTATACATCCAATGACTACTATTCTTCTCATAGTTGTGTGGTGACACCCTTACAGTGACATGAGTGGCATAAACTTTCTTAGTGCTTTGTTCTGTGTATCAAAGGCTGCCTCTGCCTTTATTCTTGAAATTGCTGCTGGGCTCATTCGAGAAAGCAGGTTGATGTGGTATTTGCTCTGGGGAGGTATTTTGAAGTAAAGAGTGATGTGGGAAGCATAGATAATGGATAGAGGAGATTTTCTCAATGGAAAAGAGTGAATGTTTAGGAAATTAAGCTGTTGAGTTGTAACAGTGAGTAAGTATTTGGATAATTTGAGCTGAAAAATCATATAGGACAAAAAAAATGTGCATATTATCTAACTGAAGTTCAACACCAGGAATCTGCCAATCTATTAATCACTAGCAATTAGTGGGTCTTGATGCTGATGTCGTTGCTCCCCCACATGTTCTGGAATTGGCAGGGATTTCCACAGGACGCAAGTAACACTACTCTCAGCATCTCCTCCGCCTCTTCTGGCACATCACCTCTCCATTTTGTTCTGCACTGTGTCCATCTTATCACAGGAAAGTGAGAAACAGCTCTGGTGAGAGACATGGCCTCTGAACTCGATGTTCAGAGTCTTCATATCACAGCTAAACTCTCCACCTATAGAGAGCAAAGGCGACTTTGATAGGGTGCTGTGAGCCTCCTTACTTAGATCCCCGGGGATTCAGCTGTGGAGCTCTATCAAGTCCTGGCATCCTTTGGCGCAGGGCTAACCCAACAGACAGTTCAGTATTGGTGCTTTCATGCATCTCCACTCTGTAGCGAGACCTGGGAAGCCATTGCTTTGAGCCTCAGATACAAGGAATCCCTCTTTTTTCATCCCATTCTCAGTTGCTGGGCCCATCAGATTTCTACCTGCTCCTCAGCTATATTTCCTCTCTCTTCATTGTATAGGGACTGCTCTCTCTTGCCTCCCTTGTTTCAATCTATCAAAGCACTTGATAAAGATCTAGAAACAAGTTTTATGAAGAATGACTGAAGAATGGTGCTATATTCCAATTGGGAAGAGGAGACGCCAGAAAGAACCATCACTGCTCTCTTCAGTGTACCGATGTGTGTATATATCTGGAAGAGTAACGAGATTTCAGTGACTCAAGAGATAGAATTAGATCTGTGGGTGGGAGCTGGGAGGGGACAGATTCTGGGTCACTATAAGGAAATGAGCAGCTCTATAGTCAGGAACCGAGCCGCCATTCAAGCAACTGATCCTGGAGGAATTAATCCATTATCATCATTTTCAGAATCACCATCAGCATCAACATGTACTGAGCATTGACTGGGCGCCAGATCCTCTGCCAAGCACTTTACCTGCATGATCAGCCACTGTCCCTTCCACTTTCTTTTCTCTTGCAGCCTCATTATCCCCATCCCCTTGTCCTCTGCTTTTGGTCCTCATGAGGTTTGGAATACGGGCCCAGGAATCTCCATAAGGCAGGAGAGTCAGGGAAGAGGGCAGTCCTGGTAAGGAGGTGCCTACAGAATGTCAGGGCTTAGAAAACAAAGTACTTGCCTGATGCAGAAATAAATTCACCCATTGGGTATCTGACAACTAGGCTTCATCTGTAGTCAATTAACCAGATAAATGTACGATTTGGCCCACCCTTCCCTTTCTGAGCCCTTCAGCCCCATACACCATGAGATATAGTAGCACCCCCACCTCTCACCCCACTCTGTGGAAAGCTGCATAGAGAAATGAGTTATTCACAAGTGTATGTAAAATTTAAAGATTTTGGTTTCCTTTTCCAGGACGTTTTTGTGTGTGTGATACCAGGTTGATCTCTCATAATACAATGAAAGTCTTTGTTCTCTGATTATTAAAAGAATGTTATGGTTCTGAGAGCAAGTGGGAGTATTCCAGGCGGTTTGGCAGGGGTCTGGTTCCTTTGAACTGTGTGGACAGAGAAGGACGGCTAGCAGGGGCAGGGAGTTATTGTTTAATGGGTACAGAGCTTTCGGTTTGCAATGATGAAAGCATTCTGGAGGTGGGAAGTGGTGGTGGTTGCACAACGTTGTGAATGTAATCAATGACATTTAATTGCACAGAAAAATGGTTTAAATGGTCAAAGAAAAGGAAAGAAACAGCAGCTAGGCATAACGTTTGGAGATATGGCGAATAACTAGCAGAGGGACAATGTATGTTGCCGGAAGGTGTGCACAATGGTACCACCTGATGCCAACAGCAGTTGGCAATATCCATCAGAATCTCAGGTGCTCATGCCCTTAGAGTTAGTGACTTCACTCCCGGAGGCCATTCCAGGACTGTGCCTGCTCTTGGAAAGAATCATGATGGCTGAGGGTCTTCCTTGCAGCAGTGTCAGGAACCACAGGAGACTGGCATTGGAAACAGCCCACACATGCGCCCAGAGGGCACTGGATAGAAACTAGGATACAGCTACTCCATGGAGTGCAATGTAGATGTGTGTGTGTGTGTGTGTGTGTGTGTGTGTGTGTGTGAAAGAGAGAGGAAAGATTCTTATATACTAATGTGGAGAAAACTCCAGTGGGATCTATCCATAGTGAAGGCTTATTGTAAGGTAAAAACATTAAAGAGCATAATCATGTAAATAGAATGCTACCTTTGTGTAAGAAAAGGGAGAAATCTGAATATATACCTGTTGTATATGCATAAGAGAACATTGGAGGATACATAGAAACTTAAGTGGTTGCCTGCAGGGGCGGTGGTGAGGCAAGGAGGCAGTGGATGACAGGGTGGGAGCTAGACGTCCATTGCATATTTGTATATTGTTTTGCTTTGATTTAATGAGTCAGATTTTCTTTAAAAAAAAGAAAGGCTAGGAATGCCCTTTGCAAATTCTAACACACTAAAGAGCTATGAGGAATTAACAATGAGAAAACAATCATAATTATAATAATACTCTAATAGGTAGCTACCATTTGTCAAGTGTCTCTGAGGTGCTGGATGCTTGCCAAATACTTTATATCTTTGATCTTTGATCACCACACAGCCTCATGGGCATAATGATCTTAGTTTTCTGTGGATGGGAAAACTAGCAATCAGAGGAGTTCTGCAAATTGTCCAAGGCCCACACTTCCCGAAAGGCATCACGCTGAGATCTGAACCCAGATCTGTCTGCTGCTACACTTCCCTTCGAGCCATGGCTCTGTGGTAGCGGTGGTAGGTGGGGAGCTCTCTCTCTGTATTTTCCACACTGTCTAGTGTCCCCTGGCATTGACGGGGCTGTTTTCTGAGGAGAGCAACACCTCAGTAGTCTTCTTCTTGTGCCATTCTTAGAGAAAACCAAACGCCTGGACACCACCAGGCTGCCTCAGGCCGTGTGGTCAATCTGTTTTCTGGAGATCTTTTTGGTCGCATTTCTCCTACACTATCCGGACAAGTGCCACGATGAGGCATAATGCTTCACTGTGGCTGCTCCCAGCCTTCCTGAAATACCCACCCAGGACCTCCACCACCGTGGAGGGACACAGAAGAAGCTGTTTATGGAACACGTTTTAAACTGGTTAAGAAGTTAGGAATAACTTGGCAATGAAGGCAATACACACACATATGCACAACAGAACCCTTTCCTGTGCTCACGCCACCTCAGAGCTGTGTGCTTAGACCTGCAAATAGGGCGGGTAATTACACGGTCCCAGAAGATACCCCACAGTGGAATGAAAAGTTGTTTGTAAACACAATGAGGTCGCAGGATATGTAAAACATAGGGTCCAGAGGCTCCATCCTCGTTTTACTTCAAAGAAGGGACCGCAAATGGAGAATATGCTGTGAAGGAAAAGCGCTGGCCTTTGGCAGATTGGAATCTCAGGCCTCACATCCCAGGACACGTGTCTGCTGCTGGGTCCCAGGTGGAAGGAGCAGCTTTTCAAAAGATCTCCGCGAGGAAGTCCGCAGCTTGCAGTGCCCAGTGTGTTTCTGTAAATGGAGCCCAAACCCCCTCCCCCAGCGTTATGCCCAGTGACCTGTCTCTCCCCCACAGTTTTTAAGTGAAGGGTGCTCTGTGCCCAGGGAAGGACAGTTGACCTGCAAGTGCTTCCCAGGAGGGGTGCGTTAGAAAACGTCTTGCGGAAGTTGAAGCTGAAGGACCTGTTTGTTTCAGATAAATGTTTCTTATCTCAGCTGATTTCCCACTGCCAGCCTAGCATGTTTCCATGTAGAACTGTAGTAAGAAGAAAAAGTCATGTTGTGTTTTTTTTGTGTAACCATCAGCTAAAGTGTCCCAGAATATCATCTTCTCTCAGGCCATCTCTTTGCCCAGGCTCTGAGCACCAGGTCACAGTTCAAGTCTCCCAGGCTAAACCAAGTCCTCCCTCAGAGTTTCTTGATCTCTTCCTCGTAAAGCTTGTTTTTCTTTTTTTGGGGGGGGGACCTGGCTTTCCCTCTCAGTGATGTCTGTGTTGAAAACCAATGCTGCTTCCTGCAATCTTGTCAAGGGGCACGCATGCCGTGATGGTGGAGAGAACTCTGATAACCCAGTCCCTGAAACCAGATACTCTGTCTGACCACCTCCTTGGGGCTTTCAGCAGCAACCTCAGAAGCACTGCAGGTCTCAGATACCACAGAGCTGTGGGTGGTCAGGGAGGCCCAGAAGCCTCCCCAGCTAGGGCCACATTGGTAGTGCTCTCTCATGGCCTGTGCTGTGGGCAGCCTCTCTTTCTATAACCACCTTCAGTTAACCTGTCAGTCAGGTGCTGCTCCTGTGATCTTGTGGAGTTTGTGGATCTTGCATACTTCAGAGGGAATGCACCTGTCTTAGTGCTCATGTTTGGTTTCAGAGGAGTTCTGCAAATTGTCCAAGGCCCACACTTCCCGAAAGGCATCACACTGAGATCTGGCCCTTGGCAACAGCTTCAAATTCTCTTTCCTGTGTCCCACTGTGGGCTCACCAAGCAAACCAAAACCCATGGATCTCCTGGGTTAAAGGTTGCTGCCTGGGATGGGCACATCATCTTCAATATGACCCTAGGTCGCTTTCAGTTGGGGTCGGATAGAGAAGCATCCTGTTCAACAAACACAACTGAGGTATAAGTGGAGAGACCAAGCTGGCTCCAAAAATTTATCTATATTTTCACTGTCCAGAAGGGAGAACTCTTGCACTCTTTTCTTCTGCTGAAGCAGCGCAGGTCTTGATCTCTACTTTAAGGAGGGCAAGGTCTGATGGCAGCAGCTACACAGATACAGGAATATTGGTTTCCTATATATGTGACCACTCCCCCATACACACTTGACCCTCTAATGCAGGCTTTCCCAACTCTTGGAACAGATCACTCTGTGTTCTCAGAGGCTGTTCTGTGCATTGAAATATGACTAACAGCAGTCCTGGGTTCCATCTACCGGTAGCAACCTCCCCGCAATCCAACCTCCGATGTGACAATGTCCCCAGACATTGCCATATGTCCCTAGTGAGGGGTCAGGTGGGGTGACAAAGTCACCTGGTTGAGAACCACTGCTTTAGTGAGACCAATCTGTTTAGAGTTCCCTGCACTTGTCACTCCACATGTAAGTGGATCTTTGCTCTTGTTCCTAGTAGCAGGGATGCTTCCCTCATCTCCAGTTCTTTGCCAGAAAACACCTGATTTTCTTTCCACTGAGACTTTCTTTCCTGGGAACCTTCCCTTACTTCCCCCTCCAACCAGCATCACCACGGGGCCCCTGCTCGGCTCTACCATGGCTTAGACCATGTTGGAGTCACCATTGCTTATGCATCTCTATTGAGCTCCTAGAAATCTAGGACAGAGACTTAGTCTAGTTTGAAGATGTAGAAATAATGTACAGAGAATAGTTACCTGTGGCCAGCAGAGTTCCTGGCACATGGCAGGAATTCAACTGAGCAGGATTCGGCTGGCCAATATCAGACTGTGGGGTGTATCCTCTTCCAAGGCTTGGCACATCATGGCCACTCAAGATGGTCACACATGAACTGGCCCCAAGGTTTTTAAATGGATAAACTATCTCTTGGGGGTGAGAAGTTCTCTTCTACTCTTGCTGAGGCTTTTCGTAAACCCTAGGGATTCATGGTTGCACTTCAGGAGGTCTGCAGAGCCACTACAAGTTTTATGTATATGTGCAAACAGGCATTGATTCTCTTTCCTCTGGTGGAGAAATCCCACAGTTTCATCAATTTTCTAAATGGCTCCATGAGTCAAAAACTGTTAAGAGTGATTACTTTAGCCAAATAACCTCAAGCCAACAATCTAAACACCTAACTACTGGCTTAACTGTGCTGTGGAGAGAACAGGGTGACACTGGGCCACATTAACTGTGAAACAAAGATGATTTCAGGGATGACATGCCCAGTACAAATGGTTAATGCAAAGGGATTCTAGACAGGAGGATGAATTAGCATACCAAGTTCGTTGGTATCTGTGGAGGACCCCTGGGAGGGCCCACATGCTATAGGGTTGTTGGCTCTCAGATTTATTGTCCCAAAACTTTTAGTGACTGTGAAGAAAAGTGGTCAATTGTCACTACATGCAATAGTTTCTTCAAAACATTTATCATAAATCCTGAAAACCTGCTCTGTAAGAAGTTCTATGGCCATTGTTTGAAGAAAAAGTGCAGCCATTTTTTTGGGGAAAAAAGCTTGGTTTCCATCAGTTGTACCACGAAGGAGTTTTGGGCTTTGAGCAAGTCATTTGGTCTCTGGGTCTCAGGATTTCATTTGTGAAATGATGATAGTGAAATTTACTCTTGTGGAATCAATCATTTGTCAGTCTCCTTCTGTTGGAGAAGTGCTCCTTCCTTACATTAGTCATGAGGTTTAGTTTAGTTTTTTTAATGTTTTTATTTTTTTAAATTTTTTTGTGTTTTTTTAATAAATCTTTATTGTTCAGATTATTACAGATGTTCCTTTTTTTTAAACCCCCATAGCTCCCCTCCACCTGGTTCCCCCTCCTCCCTGTGCCCTTAACCCCACCACTGTCTTCATCCATAGATGTAAGATTTTTGTCCAGTCTCTTCCCATACCCGTCACACCCCCCTCCCCCTGAGAATTGTCAGTCCATTCCCTTTCTATGCCCTTACTTCTATTCTATTCACCAGTTTATTCTGTTCATCAGATATTTCTATTGACTTAATTGTTATATTCCCTGGTTGATAGGTATTTGTTGTCCCTTTGTTGTTCATAGTTTTTATCTTTACCTGTTTCTTCTTCCTCTTCTCAAAGAATGCCCTTCAACATTTCAAATAATCCTGGGTTGGTGGTGATGAACTCCTTTAGTTTATCCTTGTCTGTGAAGCTCTTTATCTTACCATCAATTTTACATGATAACTTTGCTGGATAGAGTAATCTTGGTTGTAGGTTCTTGCTATTCATCACTTTGAATATTTCTTGCCACTCCCTTCTGGCCTACAAAGTTTCTGTTGAGAAATCGGCTGACAGTCGTATGGGTGCCCCCTTATAGGTAACTGACTGCTTTTATCTTGCTGCTTTTAAAATTCTCCCCTTGTCTTTCATTCTTGGCATTTTAATTATGATGTGTCTTGGTGTGGTCCTCCTTGGGTTCCTTTTGTTTGGAATTCTCTGCGCTTCCTGGACTTGGAAGTCTATTTTTTTCACCAGGTGGGGGAAGTTTTCTATCATTATTTCTTCAAATAGGTTTTCAATATCTTGCTCTTTTTCTTCTTCTGGAACCCCTATAATTCTGATATTGGTATGCTTGAAGTTGTCCCAGAGGCTCCTTACACTGTCTTCATATTTTTGGATTCTTTTTTCTTTTTGCTTATCCATTTGGGTATTTTTTGTTTTTTTGTATTTCAAATCTTTGACTTGATTCTTGCATTCCTCTAATCTTGTTGGATCTCTGTATAATATTCTTTATTTCAGTCAGTGTATGCTTAATTTCTAGTTGGTCCTTTTTCATAACCTCGAGGGTCTCATTAGATTTATTGAGGGTCTCACTAAATTTATTGGCAGTTTCTAGAAAATTCTTGAAAAACTGTAAAACCGTGGTTTTGAACTCTATATCCAGTCATTTGCTTTCCTCCATTTCTGTCATTTGTGATCTGTTTCTTTGTCTCTGCATTTTGGCTGCTTCCCTGGGCTGCTTCCCTGGGATAGAGTGGCTTTCTGTTTTAGGTGATCACTGAGAGGAAATGACCTCCAAGCCACTTGATTATGTGAATCAATTGTGTCTACAGTGGGAGAACTTCTGTGCTGGAGACACCCTTATGAAGCAAGAGTTGATTGGGTAGGCTGGCACTTGAATCTCCAAGGAGGTGCTATTTTTAGCTTCTGCCTGGGGCTTCCCAGCCTTTTATATGCAAAAGCCTCTGCCACAGCTTGGGTGGGGCGGGGCCTCGGAGTCTACAGGGCAAAGCAACCAGCTATGGCTGCTTCTCAGCCCTGCCTTAAGAGGCGCCAGGTCTCAAGCCGCTCTGGAGTTTCTCCTGGCGCCAGACAGTGCTAGACAGTCCAGCTCCTCTCGGTATGATTCTGAGTCCCCAGAAACTCGCCTTGAACTGGAGTTCAGAGCTGTCCGGAGCTTGTGCCTCCCTTTAGTATGAAATGCTGCCAGCCATTTCCATGAGCTCTTTCCGCGAGCCCTTTTTGCTAGCCCCTTTGCTCGCGCCTCTGTACCTCTGCACTTTATTTCTGCACCTCTTCTGAGTCTCAGTCTCTTTTTAGTTGTAGAATTTCCACTCAGCCAGCCTTCCTGTGGATCTGGGTGGTGTCTGTTTTGTCTTTTTGTTGTTGTTTTAAAAGAGTTGTGCATGGCCACAATTCCGGTGTTAACCTATGCTGTCATCTTGGTTTCTCCAGTCATGAGGTTTTGGTTGAGAGTTTTGATTATAATACTCCACGTTCTGGGCTGGGTAAACACTTTACCAACACTGGTCCATCCATGATGGCTACTCTCCTGAGCTCACATGGGCTGGAGAGTGGGACTACAATCAAACTTGACCACTCAGAATCCTTCCATGGAGTTTCCCTCCCCTCCCCTTCCCTCCCCTCCCCTCCCCTCCCCTTTCCTCTCCTCTCCTCTCCTTTCCTCTCCTCTTCTCTCCCTCCGCCCTCTTTCTTTTCTTCCGTGCGGTTTTTCTAACGAGAGATCCATCTCTGTCCTTACTTTTCACTTAAATTGAGGTTGTTTTTTGCAACAAAATTGTACTAATTAGCAAAGCATCTACATTGTGAGATTTACTGAAGATGTACAAATAATGTATATAGAATAGTTAGCATGGTACCTGATGCCTACATGCTTAAAATATACATTAAAAAATAACAGAACATAATGTTAAGAAGAATCTCTATTACCCCATCTTTGAATTTGGGCTTTTGAACTTTGTTAGGCACACTCTCCCTTTGTGTCTTTGCTCATGCACTTTTCCTAGCTTACAGTGGTTCCACTTCTTCACCCACCATTACACTTATGTCAGCCCTACTTACTCTGATCTTAAGGTCTATTTTGTCAGATAATAAAACAGCTAAATGAATTTCTTTTGATTAGAATTTTTCTGGTGCATCTTTCCCCAGTCCTTTACTTTTAGCTTTCCTGGATTCCCAAATTATAGATGTGGTTTTGGGAAATAGTACATTCCTAAATAGTTTAAACTTAATCAGATAATTCTTTTTGTTTAATTGGTGAGTTGAATCTGTTTACTTTTACTGTAATTTTAAATATATTTGAGTACAGTCTACCATTTTCTTTTATTATTTCTGTTTACCCTATTTTATCCTCCCCCCTCCCCCTTTCTGCCTTCTTTATTTTCTTTTTCATTTTTTCATTGCTCTTTGGTTTGGGAGCTATCGATTCCATTTTTTATTCTTTCACTGGTTACTCCTAATATTTTTCCTAGTTCACTGGGCTTAATCTCAGATTAATTCATACCTCTTATGAACAGTCTAAGAATCTTGATATGCTTAGCCCTGAGGCAGTGTCTTTGTCTAATATGTTATTGTGTCTAGGATTTTGGTTCCATCTTGTTTGGCAGTGCCCATATTTATAACATTATTATTGGTTTAGAAACAGCGCTTGTGTAGTATTTCCCATTCAGGAGTCAGCATTATTGCTCATTGATGCTGCTTCTTCGTCACTCCCTTCTGGGTTCCATTTCTTACCTTCCAGTGTTTATCCTTTAGAAATGGTTTCAGGAAGTGTCTGTTGGGGGCATAGTCCTTCCATTTTCATTTTCTAGAAACACTTATTTCACGCTCACAGCTGAGCCACAACATAGTTCAGAATAGAATTCTAGATTGGCAGTTATTTTCATTCAGTCCTTTGAAGATCTGGTTCTGCTCTCCTGGTTTCAGTTTTGCTATTGAGAAGTCTATTGGCTGTCATTCCTCTGTAGGTACTTTCTCTTTCTCTCTTACTGTTTTTAATATTTTACTCTTTGACTTTGGTGAATTATAGTTTGTCTACAAGGCATCTGTAGGTGGATTTTTATTTACCCTGCTTAGAACTTGTGCTTCCTGAATTCTTGTTTTACATCAGTTCTCAGCCATTATCCCTTTGAATATTATCTTTCCCCATTCTCTGTGACCTTTTTCTGGAACTCTTATTAGACATAATATATGATTGACATTCTCATTCTATCTGTTGTGCCTGCTATGTCAGTGCTTTTATTTCTACCTTTTTGTATGGTACAATCTGGTTATATTTCTCAGATTTATTTTTATTTGCCTAATTCTTACAGTCCAGTCAAGTCTATTCTGCTATTTATCCTACCCACTGAGTTTTAAAATTTCAGGGGCCATTAAAACATTTTTTACCACATGTTTTTTGGGTTCCTTTCCCAAATTTGCTTGTTTTTTTTTTTTTTGTGTGTGTTTTTTTTTTATTATTTCCCCCTGCCACTTTTCTACTTCTTTTGTTTATACCTTTAATAATTTAAAGTTACTGATTTTATGTTCTCTTTCATATTATTTTACCTCAAGTTCTTGGCAGTCTTACCTGACCCTGATTTCCTTCTGTCTAGTGACATGTGTTCATGATGTGACTCTTTTATAATGGGTTTTGAAGTTTTGCATTGTGACTTCATATTTAATGAGGTTTTATCTTTGGGAATCCTTCCCATCTTGAGTTAAGGATGTATATCTTCTTTTTAAAAATTTGTATTCTCAGCAATTAATATACTTTATTGCATGTTAGATGCCAACCAGACTCTTGTTAATGATATTGATAACCTACCAAAAAGATAGCTAGATCTCCCTACTCCCCTTTTGGGAAGGGGACCTATTTCTCTATCACATTTCCTCTAAGCATTTTTTGTTCATGAGTCTTTAAGATTTTGTTGTTGAGACATATAAGAGAATGTATGGCCTTAGGAGAAGAAATGAGTAAGTCTGGAAAGGGAGGAGAAGGGATGGAACAACCCCTCAGTCACAGGAGGAGAGACAGCATTGAGCAAGCAAAGATGAGTAAACAAGAACACGATCATTCCTGGGTTAAGATAGGGGAGCAGAGACAAGAATGACATTGCGATGGGCCACAGGGTGGAGGGAGGTTTCTTTCTTATTCTTATTCTTTGTATTGATTTTTAGAGAGAGGGGAAAAGAGAGAGAAAGATCAATGTGAGTGCAACATCAATCAGCTGCCTCCCACTTGTGCCTCAATCGGGGATCAAACCCCACAACCTGGGTACGTGCCCTGGGTATGGGAATCAAACCGCCACCTTTGGATGTATTGGAGGGTGCTCCAACCAACTGAACCACACTGTTCAGGGCAGGAGGTATCCCATTACATGCCGTAGGGGATGAAGACTCTGATACAGTGGGAATAGATTTATGTAACCACTTTCCTTCTCTTGTTAATGATAACAAAGGACAGTAGCAGGCCAAGACTTCTTGTGTACCTGGCAGTGTGCTGAGGGCTTTATCTGGGTTCTTTTATTCGGTCCTCATCAAACCCTATTGAGGAGGCACTTTTATTCTCCCAAATATTCAGATCAGGAAGTTGAAATTCAAGAAGCTGAGAAACCTAACCCACACCAACAGGCAGAGAGCAGAGCAGAGCTGACACCCGAACCCAGCTCTGGTGAACTCCGGGGCCTGACCATGCAGTCACTGTAGGCGGGGCCAGCACTTCCCCTGGGTTATGATGAAAATTACTTTCATATACGTGATTGCACCTCCAGGGAGCCCTCGGCAGTGTGGGGAGAGCCGCTGGAATGGGAGCACCCTGTATATTGAACCAGTCAACAGCACAGAGCACACAGCAGATGGTGGGTGCTTGGTAAATATTGGCCTAATAAATAAATCATGTGTTTTCCCTTGCAGGCTTGAGGAGAAGTGGATTAGGACATGGTAGGTTGCCATGTCTCCTCCTATGCTCCTCCCTTGGCTTTAAGGTTCTGTGTAGTCACCTGGAGAGCCCAGTGTCTGGTCATTTTCCCAGGCAAGGAGGCTGGGCCAGGTGGCATTCTCAACCCCAGTCACACTGCAGGCTGGTAATCGTGATGAGGCGTCACTGCTTGGCTGTTTGGACCTTCTCCCAGCTGGGTGGCAACTTCCAGATATTGTTTCTCCTGAGTCCTACTAATGCCAATCCTTACCTTGGTGATAAGAATAGAAGACATCTGAAGGGATTTCTGTCCCACCTCCTGCACTCACAGCCCAGGCTCAGCCCCAACCAATGCAAACCCCAAGACTTTTTAGGGCAGGATGTCCGTGCTGCAGGCAGACCCAGCACCTCCCACGTCTAGTCTCCCTAGGAAAGAGGACAGCCCAGAGTAAAGGGAGCTTGGGGAATGGGACAGGGTGGGGGGAGGGTGAGGTTTACCTGCCAGGGATTTGCCACCAGGACTGTGTCCTTCCTTTATGAGGGAAGTGATTCATTTAAGCTTGAAGACTCCTATCCCAGCTGCCACCTGTCTGTGCTTTACCAGGGAAGGTAACACCCAGAAGAGGCCCCCAACTGGGGCCTCTGTGTGTCCTTTGCTTCCGATCTCTGGCCTCCTCTCTCTCTCTCTCTCTCTCTCTCTCTCTCTCTCTCTCTCTCTCTCTCTTTCTGCTTTAACTTTCCATTTAGCTTCTTCCCTGTCTATCTCTGCTTGCCTAGCCCCTCTCCCAGGCCACACACTGGCTTCTATGAACTTATCTATAGCTCCTACCAGCTCCCAACGCCTCTCTGCTCCAAAGTCCCAGCATGACACCCACCCCGGCCATTCTCCCTCACCCCCAGGCCTTGCAAAGGTCCTGCTCGCCGGCAGCCCGGGGTGGGGGGGGTGGGGGGGGCTCACTCCACAGAGGTTCTGCAAAGCTCCCTGCTGGGCCTCAGGCTGCTCGGGTTCCAGACAGAGGCTGGGGAGCTGGGCGGACAGGTGCCCGCTGGGTTTAAAGTCCACCGCTGGGGAGCATTTCCTGGACCAACTGGGATGCCCAGCCACGCAGGGTGTACAGAGGCCCAAATGCCACGAAGGTGAGATTCCTGGGTGCCTGTCACAAGCCAGGGTGACTTCTGAGATCACCTGGGAGTGGGTCTCAATGGGGCAAGAGGCCCCATGGGGCACAGAGACCCCGATTAACACTTTAAAGAAAGGTCAGCAAGAAAGGGTTTCTGAGACCTGCTGGGAGCAGAAGGAAGATGGAGGAAAGTTCACCGCCCCCTGGGTCCCCAAAAGGCCCATCTGCTGACCAGGTGGCACCAGAGGGGCAGGAAGGCCCTAAAGGAGAGTGGATTCTAACTTCAGCTCAGTCACCGGTGAGCAGAGTTTGTGTTACTTACCATCTCTCAAGCCTCACGTTCCTGTCCTCTCAGCAGAATCAGACAAAATGATCTCTCAAGCCCTCTCAGAGGGGCCGAGGGGCCGAGGCTGGGTGCCCAGGGAGCTGCAGAGGGCAGGTGCTGCTGCCCACTGCCCTGTGGAAAGGGCTAGAATCACCAGCTCTTTTTGTAACATTTGCCAATTTCCCATTGGCAAGGGGAGTCCAGGCCTCAGGGCAAAGGCTTTGAGTAGATGCCACTAAGTTCTGATTTCACATTGTTCTTACTCATCCTGTCTAATTTTACACGTGCCTTCTACTTATTTATTTATATTTTGATCTTATTTATTCATTTTAATTTTATTTATTATCATTTATTTACCTTCTATTCATGGCAATGCTGGTTGTCCACGAAAGTAGCATTCCAGAATTTCCCTTAAAATTAGTTTGGGTAAGTGAAAAGAATGAACTGGAGATAAATACTAAGTAAATAATACGAAATACCATACGGAGATGCGATAAGAACTGTGACAGCAATCTAAGAGCTGGGGGGATGTTTGCGCTAAGTTTGGGTGCTGATGACCCGGGAGGACCCATGGGAGAGAGCAGAGTGAGCCCTCTGACCGTGCGACATGGGGGCACGTCCCTGTTTAGTCTTTAGATTTATTCTCACTCAATGGTCTTCCTCATTGAACTTAATGAAGAGCCATTTCAATGGGCCCCCAGATGATGAACCATGGAATTTCTACGCTAGTGTGGAAAGGGCTGGAATTCCCACCTGAGCCGCTGAGCTTTAAACAGAATGCGTGTTGCCTGCTGAAACAGAAGCCACTGATGCATTCCAGCTAATCTGTGTCCGCACAGCATCACCGAGACAATCCTGATGGAAGGGCCAGGCACAAGTCAAATAAAAGGCCGTAACTCTCCATCACCCAGGGAGTTCCCAGGGGTGTCAGGGCAGCGTATGGGTTACTTTGCTCAACTTACACCTTTCAATTTTGTTTTAAGGAGGGAGGAACAAAATGCGACGTATAGATAACCAACAGGATGTGTGTTGCAGCCACCAATCCAGCGTAGCGCCGCGCGGAAAATGCACTGAGCACGGGGTCCTGGTGCTCCCGGAGGCTTTCTGAGAGCAAAGGCTCAGCCGCTGCCCCACGCTGTCCGTCTCTAATAGCCTGCACCGTGCCAGGTGTCTTTGTCAAAGGATCTGAAGTATATAAGGTTTATGCTGACGCAAGCTCGTGGCAGAGGTTGTGGAAGAGCTGATGAGGCACCCTGTGGGTGCTCCCAAACTTTGGTGGCCTCAGCACCTGGAGGAACCACAGACCATTCACCTCTGTGTGGAACTCGCCAGAAGAACCAGGCAGTTGGCACAGCTCTCCTCCTGGACTAGGACAGCCATGCGGATCCCCTGGGGAAAATCCCGCTGGTGGCTGACAGGACCCGGTCCTGGCCTCTCCTCCCTGTCCCCAGGCAGCATGGCTAGATTGGTGCTCCAGACCTTCTGGAAATCTAGCAGTGCTCTTCTGATGAAACACGGCAAGCCCCTTCCACAAAGACTTTTAATAAATTTCCTTCTTAAACTCGGCAGCCAGTTTATTGGACTATATCTCCTTGTGGCTTATTCTTCTGCATCTCGGAGGATATTGCTAGATTAGGTTTTTATCTTGTTTTGAAAAAAATATTGCAATGACAGGATTTCTTGGTTTCACACGGACAGCTTTACCTCTCATCAAAGGACCATGGTTTATAAATTGTTACACCATTAAATTCTCTCTTGTTACACCTGGGACCTGTGGATAGACACTAAGGCTGAAGAAGGCATGTAACTTCAAGGGAGGCTGATTGTCCATGTGGAAGGAAGGCTCCCATTTTGGGTGATATTATACCAAAGCAGAACCAAGGGGTGAGTCAGAATGAGGACCCGGTGGGACCCCTGCAGATGTCTGAGTTTGGACTTGTCTCTTCTTATTCTCAAGAAGGCTTACAAGTAGGAAGATGGTCTCAGCGTTGTCCTTACCTGCCAATGTGCCAAGAGCTACTAGGTATGAGGGAATTCTAACCAGGGCACAGTGCACGAGTTTGGTCCACGTTGACCCAGGGGAATGAAGACCATGTTGTTGCAAGTTTGTGTCTTGGCTGGCACTGGGGGCAACGGCTAAGGGAGATATGGTAGGATCACAGACACCATCTTCCCCAAAGGCACTGGCTTCGATGGGTTAGAAAAGGGGAGAATTCTTCTGTCGGTGCCACATCCTGGCCCACACCTTCTTCCCTCTGAAGTGGTTGCTAGGAAGCCAGTGTTATGAGGCCAGGCTTGGAGGTATTTCTCAGCTAGGTTGGTTCACACGTGCACCCTCTCTGGAAGGCAGGTACTGGGTCTAGTATGTAAGGATATCGGTGAAAATCTTCTCTAGACGTCTTCTCAACTGTGGCTCACTTACACGTAGTTTTAGGACTTATTTTAAAAGATGTTTAATTTTGGAATAACCAAAATGTCAGCAGTACGCCATCTAATGGAATGCTCAGTTCTTTTTTAAAAAGTGTTTTCCATGGTATTTAATGATATGGAGAAAAATGTTTACAATTTAATGTTCAGGAAAAAATAGGATTAAAATGAGATGTTCAATCTAAGCCTGATTTTGCAAAACTATGCACCCAAGAAAAAAGTATGAAAAAAATATATAAAAATACTAGTAATTGTTATCTGTGGGTACTGAGATTGTAAGGGATTTTTATATTTTTAATGAAAATGTTATTTTCCATATTCTCTATGAGTCAGAGTTATTCTTATAGACAGAAATAAATTTAAAATGAATTCTATATAATAAAAGCCCAATATGCTAAGTGTCCGACCGTTCGTTTGACCGTCCTACAGTCCCTAGGACTCATACTGACCACCAGGGGGCAGACACTCCAACCAGTAGGTTAGCTTGCTGCTGGGGTCCAACTGACCTGGACTGGGTAAAACTGGCAGACCCGCCCTGGAGCCTTCCCGTGGTCCCTCCTCGGCCCCTATCTGATGTACCGGGTGGGGTCCCTCAGCCTGGCCTGCACCCCCTCACAATCTGGGACCCCTCAGGGGATGTTGGAGAGCTGGTTTCAGCCTGATCTCCGCAGGCCAGGCCGAGGGACCTCACCGTGCATGGGGCCTCTATTACTTATAATAAACAACTCCTCAATGTTTGCTCTCTGAGTCCCTCCCTCTCCTGGAAACCAATGATCCTTTCTGGCAACCAGGCTAGTGCATGGTTTTAAGGAGCAGGCCACTGCAGTACTCCTCTGTCATTACAAATCATAAAGAAATACAGTTACAGGCACTCCCGTCACACCAAGGCAGATTTAAACCTTTGTTTCCTTACCCATAAAATGGAAGAAGAGCTACTGTCCTTTCTTACATCACAAAGAGACTATAATGACTGAAGGAAGGGAAGAGATTTATTAGCCATTTAGAAGATAACACAGGTAATTGAAGGGGCATTAGGTTATCAATGGTAGTTACAGCTTAGAAGATAGGACATTAAATCCTGGTGACAATATGAGCCCTGTCACCGCCTTGATCACAACAGTTTTTATGATGGTGCGAGTGGCAAGTAGATATTATTGTGGTTTCATGTTTTTAAAGCCGGACTTTCCTCTTTGGAGTTTTCATACCAAGTTTCTGACTTTCAATGAACCCCTTTTTCAAACATTCACAAAATAACGTCGTGCCAGGAAGCGTCACCAGAGGGTGCTGCGTCACTTACAGAGTCTGCCTGGCTTTTCCACCGCAAAATCACTAAGGT
>PVJC01017572.1:0-32326 GCA_004026665.1 Murina feae | reverse complement strand
TTTGTTGATTCAAGTGCAAGAAGCAGCAAAAATACTAATAAGCTAGAACCATTAGAGATGTATTTGAAATCTGGAGTCAGTATTTACAAGATAATTATGTTTCTTGTTTGTATATGTTAATTGGTCAATAGTTATATTCAAAGGACATGACATATTAGTGTAATTTTCCTTCAAATGTAGAAAATCTATATACAGGCAGTCCTCGGGTTACGTCGGACTCAACGTACATTATTTCATGGTTATGTTGCCATCTCCTATCCTATATAATAAAGAGGGAATATGCAAATTGACTGTCACTCTGGTCAATTTGCACCCACAGCTGAGGCTAAGTTCCCATAATGAGCCTTAAGGAGCAATCAGCAGGGACCTGAGGCTGCACGCCCACCCACCTCCTGCATGGGGCTTGACAGGGGACCTCAGGTTGTGCCTTCCACCCGCAGGGCTTGACAGGAGACTTCAGGCTGCTCCCCCCGCCCTGGCACCAGGCCAGAGGAACTCAGGCTGCACCTCTTCCCTGGTGCCAGGCCAGGGGACCTCAGGCCATGCCCCCCCCACCCTGGGCCCAGGCCAGGGGACCTCAGGCTGTGCCCCCTGCCCTGGCACCAGGCTGGGGGATCACTGGCCACTCCCTCTGCCCAGCAGGGCTTGATGGGGGACTCAGGCCATGCCCCCCTGCCCTGGCACCCAGGGGACCTGAGGCTGCACCCCCCACCTGGCAGGGCTTGACAGGGTGGGACCGGCTGGGTCTGGATCTAGCCCAATGAAGGGGGGCCATCCAGGTTTGGGTCTCGAGCGATTTTGAGGTGCACATGGGTGGTTGAAGACTTGACTCTGGGTTCCATGGTGCACCCCAGACTCTGACAGGAGGAAGATTTTCATATACGTTTTACTAATGTTCTTTAATCTCTGACACTTCTATTATAGAGAAAGGGCAAATAGCAATATTAAAATATTTCCTCTAATCCCCTTTTAATGTGCACGAATTTCGTGCACTGGGCCACTAGTTTACTTATTAAAAAAAAGTTACATCATTTCGACATCTATACATATGTGCTTTATGTTTTTTATTATTTACCACAAGTAAAGGTCAGGAATTGTTATTTTTCTTTAAAATTTGTCTTACTGTCTCACTTCATTACTGCTGTGTATGTGCTCCATGTGAGTGACGTAGGTGCTTATGTAGCTGGGTTCCTACTTACTGCGAAAATCGCATGACGTTGTGCTGTAGGAACGGAGCTCACATGTAACCCGAGGGCCTACGGTAATAAAAACCCAGCGGTTGCAATGCCGTAAGGACCAAGTCACCGGGAGGTGCCTTGAGGCTGCGTCCCACGGAGCTGGGAAATTGACCCTGGGTCCCGCAGCGCATCAGGTGTGGGTCTCATGCGATTTTATTCTAGTATAGAATAAAAATTGAGTTTGCTATGTTTACATTCTTATTAAAATTTATTTAAAAATTGTTTTTCACAATTTCTTTAGTCTTTGCTTCTTATAAATGATTTGAAAAATGAGACAGCATAGAGGGACCTGAAGAGTATCATGCTAAGTGAAATAAGTCAGTCAAGAGAAAGACAAGTATCACACGATCGCACTCATATGTAGGATCTAAGTAACGTAAACTGATGAACAGAGTGGACCCAGAAACATGGAAACACGGAACAGAGTGCAGAATCTTAGAGGGAAGGAGGAGGAGGGTGGGTGCATGGGAGGTAATTGACCAAAGATCTTATATGCATATATGCATAACCCAGGGACACAGAAATACTGAAGGCTGGGTACTGAAGCCCTGGGGGAGAGGGGCAGGACTGGAAGGGTTCAATGGAGGCAAAAAAGGGAGACATATGTAATACTTTCAACAATATATTTTTTTTTAAGTATGAAAAAATAGCTCAGTTGGTTGGGTGTTACACTGTGCACTGAGAGGTCACTGGTTCGATTCCTGTTCAGGACACATGCCGGGTTGCAGACTCCATCCCTAGCTGGGGGAGTGGAAAGCAGCAGATTGATGCTTCTCTTTCTCTCCCTCTCATTTCCTCTCTCTTAAGATCAATAACAATGTGTTAAATAAGGATATGAAAAATAGAGTAGGTCCATTGGTGATGACTGTTTTCCCTGGTATATAAGATTATTCATAGGACTTATTTATCTCACATAAGCCATCAAGGAGACAAATCGGGATCCTTTCTTATAGACTGCTTTTGGCTTTCAATAATAGAAATATCTCAAATAGGGAAAGGTCAGTTTAGGGCAGAGGGACTTTGGCTCATAATGTTATCAAGTACACAACTTGCTTGGTTTCATGCTCAGGCTAGTAGCAAGAGTATTAGCATTACATGTAAATATCCAAAAGAAGAAGGGGGAAAAAAAAGCACATTTCTCTTTAAGGGTGAGACAACTTTTCCCAGAATCACCCCTTCCCCTCCAGCTCCTTTCCCTCTAGCCTTCTTGGCTAGAATTGCCCCAACATGCTCATTCCTGAAGTAATACCTTGCGAAAGGAATAGGATTACAGTTAGATAATTTAGACCAGAGGTCACAGATAATGTCAGTTTATCCTAAGGCGCGTTGGCCTGGGGGAGGTATGGACACCTGCACAAAACTGGGATTCTTTTAGGTAGAATGGGGCTAACAGATGTGAGGTAGGTTGCAGGGGCCAGAGCAGCCCGTACAGGAGCAGCCAGCTGATACATTTTCTAAGATGTGTGAGTGGAATGAGGTGAATGAAATTTATGTCACTGGGAGACGAGCACAAGACCAGTGCTGCAGACTGGGACTATGAAAAGTCTCAGGAATGAAGCAGTACCAGTGGATGACAGGCAAAACAAAAAACAAAACAAACAAACACCAACCAAGGAAAGAAATGATGCAACTGGAGCGGGAGAGCTGTCTAGAGCTGGCTTCCAGAACCTTGCTGGTTAGGATTTTTCTGCACATTCAAAACCCAGAACGAGAGTTGTGGGCAGAGCCAGGATGAAGAAGAATGTGTTATTGAGAGGAAGCAAAGGGAGACAAAGGAGAGAGAGGGGAACCATTTGAGTTCCTTTTTTCTCCCCTAACAGAAGTCTGTTCTTAATGATTTCAAATGCACACTCTCCCTTTAAAGTTGCCCAACCAGGACCAAAATTGCAGACGATGGCTGGGGTAGGCTGATTTTGTTCCTGTCTCTTTTGGATGATCCTGCACACTTGGACCAAGCTGGAACTGAAACAGTCCTTGGAGGTGAGGAACAAAACCCTCTTCAGTATGCAGTTGCAAAAGCTTGATAGGCATATCAAGGGAATGCGGATTTCAGCTTGGAGAATAACGAACTTTATTTTATTTATGTTCCCAAGGATGGGGTAAGGGAGGGGAGTGTGTTGTTGGGACATAGGACCTGGGACCCTGTCTTTATAAAGTCACAACAGACTAGGCCAACACTTGCTTTACAGGATACTGACGGATACTGGCAGTCCTATGAAGTAGATGCTCCCAGGAAACAGAAAGATCAAAGTTACAAATCAGAGTTCTGTGTGCGCTTCTTTGTGTAAAAGGAGGGTTGCTCACCAGTATGAGTACTTAATCCACCATTTAAAGAGTAAAATTCTGAAAGGAAAAAAATAAGTTTTAATTTCCATCATCTCTCCCTTACCTTTGTGAAATTTCAGCACATCATCATTCACAGTTTCCTACCAATGCCCAAAACCCACACAATAAAAATTGATAATGCAAATTAAAATAAGCCAAGAAGAGTTATTTTTTATTACTGATATTTATGGGAATGCATTTGTTTCTTTGCGTCTCCACGGGTCCTTCTCTGGACAAGTGAGAATCCAGGTGAGACACCGCTCACTGCCGGCGAAGGAGGAGCCAGCCGAGGCAGGGGCATCATTTTACTCACTTGATTTCCATCCTCGGAAAATGGGCGCTAACGTTCTAAGGCACCGATGGGGAAGCTGCGCTGAGCCTGGCCCGGCCTTTCACCAGCGCGGCCCCAAGTTCTCACGGAGCGTGGGTGGGACTGGGAATTACCGGGAACTCAAACACGATTCAAACGCAACAAACACCTCCTTCCCCGCAAGCCAAGCCATTGCTGCCGCCGACGTCAGGTCCGTACGCTCCCTGACTATTAGGGGGAAAGCGTTCCTTTGTTATAAGACAGCGTCAGCGTCCACATCTAGGCGGTCAATTCCGTGTGTTCACTTCCACACGCAACTTTTTATGTGACTGTGGCATGGCGGCCCAAGATGCCAAACGGAGCGAAGGATTCAAATAAAAAGTTTTTTAAAACCATGAAAAGATGAAAGCCCGAGGCATCCGATCCGGGTGCGGCAGACACACGCCGACACCTCGGGGGCTGCTGCGGGATTCAAGCTGCCACAGCGGCGTCGCGCTCCCACCCGACCTGAGCGCGCGGGCTGCCCCGAGCCCTGCACCTGCGCGGAGCGGGGACCCCGGGGCGGGAGCGAAGACCCCGGGCAGCGGCTTTGTCCCCGAAGAACAAAGATCGCCCCGCGGCTCTCCCGCTGTTTCCAAACAGCGAAGGCGCCTCGGGACCCCGGCGGCCACGGGAGCGGCGCCCCTGGCGCAGCCCGCCCCGGCTCCCGCCCGTCGGGCCCTTTAAGCGCCGCGCGCGCCGCCGCCCCCGCCCCCCGCCCCCCGCGCGGCGAGCACGGGGCCGCCCGAGCCGGCCGCGCCTCCCGCCGGGGTTACGTGAGCCCGGGGCGGGCCACCGTCAGGCCAATGGCCGCCGCCGGGGTGGCCGAGCTCCTCCCGCGCCGCTGCCGCCGCCGCCGCCGCCGCCGCGGTGGAAGTGCGGGCGCCTCCCGCAGGAGGTAACTGTCAGCGTGCGAGGCGGCGGCGGCAGCGGGCCGGCCCCGTCATATGACCGGCCGCCGGCGGCCCCGGCCCCACGCACAGCTCCTCCGCCGCGGCCGCCCCGCGCTCCCGCCGCCGCGATGGCCCCGCCGCCGCGGCCGCCGCCCCCGGCTGCGCGCTGAGCCGCCGGCCCCCGGGGCGCCCCGGCCGGAGCCGCAGCATCATGGCCCCGACCCTGCTCCAGAAGCTCTTCAACAAAAAGGGCGGCGGCGGCGGCGGCTCGGCGGCGGCGTCCGCCCAGGGCCGGGCTGCCAAGGAAGGACCCGCCTTTAGGTGAGGGGGCGCCGAGGGCGAGGCTGGCACGGGTCCGAGCCGGCTGCGGGGCCCGCGGGGGCGGGAGGAGAAGGGGATGGGGCGCCCGGCGCGTCGCAGCCCGCCGCCGGCGCGGGGTCCCGGGCTGGTGGTCGTGGATGCGGCGGGTCCGAGTGTGGCCCCGGAACCCTGGTGGCCACGAGGGTTCCCCCCCCCCCGCCGCCCCGTGTCGCCCCCCTCCCGCTCTCTCTCTCTCCCCACTACGCTGGGTCCCTTCCGCCTCCCAGAGTTGTTCCTTGGGGTCCCCGGGCGCGCGCTGGCTGGGCCGGGGAGGTGGGGGGGTGGCCGGGAGTTGGGGTGCGCCCCTCTGCGGGCGCTGCAAAGCCGCGAGCTGTCATCGTGAGCGCAGCGCCAACCCTATTGTGTGCGGACCGTACAGGGAAGTTGTGGAGGAGCAACAGCCACGGGAGAGGGAGGCATCTTCCTTCTCGCTTGCTGCACACGACGAGCTCGCACGCGGAGGAATGAAAGCGCGTAACTCCCACACGGTCGCGAAGGCCGGCGCCGCGGGGTGCGTGGAGCCGGGGGGCGGAATGCTCCCCGCCAGTGGCTGAGGTGTCGGTTCCACGGAGCCGGCGCGGGTGGTTTCACGCGTGCGAGCGCGGAGAACGCGCACCTGTGCGTCATGCTATTAGCGCTCGCGGAGCGGAGAGGATCCCACAGGCTTCATGTGGGTCGCGCGTTTATTGCTCCAGCTGCCCCGCGAGGCCGGTGCTGTTATAATTCCCATTTTACGGATGAGAAAACGAGTCGCGGAGAACTTGAAACAGTGCGCCCAAGACCCGCAGCTGTACTTGGCAGAGAGCCTGCATTTTGACCACAGAGTCCAGTCTTTTAAAATCTTTGTGCTCTTCTGCTTTTCAAGGGCTGACTTTTAACAGATGCCTTCAAATGCACTCTTCGGTTGGGAAGTTCATTTGCTTACTTTCAACAGTTTTTATTTTTATTTTCCCCCAGCAAATTCTTTTCTTTTGTGGAGCATCTACTTCCAGCTGTAACACTCTGCTAGGGCTTTTTGCCCAAAAGGTTTTGCAAAAGCAGTTTATTATTAAACAAGTCTAGTCCCACTGCAGTAAACCTTTTAAAAGTTTCAAGTGTATGAGTATATTTTATTGTTAAGTTTTTATTCCGGATTTTGCTTTTCTGGAATTCCATTCCTTTAAAACACACACACAGCCCCTCACTGCGTTTATATGAACATTAAATACCAGTAGTTTGTATTCATGGGGTGGGTATGGGTATGTAATGTTGTTTGGAAAGTAAATTGTGAGGACTTTCGACTGCCTTAGTTAGTCTCACATTTCCTTCAGGCTAACCGAATCCTTATAATTTGAGTAGGGAATTCTATTCCTTTCATTGTCTTGAGTACTAGTGATGCTGTGTTCCTTCTCAGAATGGTAGAATTACTTCAGACTCAGGTGTGTAATTTCTTCTCTTCCCTTTTAGTAACCCAGACTCGATCCAGGGAACAGAAGCCTGCAGAGAAAAGGGCACGTGTGTTGCAGGTGTTTTCACTCTGGCAGCTATTTGTCAAAGGCATTTGAAGCCATTTCAATGCTAATGGAGGTAGTTGAGTGACATTGTGCTCTCTGCCTCATCACCCACCATGATTTCCTCCATCCACAAGCTTAAGTGTATTTTGAACAAAAAAAAATTGTGGCTGTATTTAGCTTCCGGCCATATTAGGGAAATTGATGCCCACTTGGTTGGGAGCACTGTCAGTGTGGTGCTCTGACTTCCCATTGGTAGTTCTGATGAAGAACACAAAGTTGCCAAGGACTGTTTTTTGTTGTTTTGTTTATAAATTGACCTCATTAGGATTTTCTACAAGTTTTTATGATAAAGGTCTTTGGGAGAATAGGTGATCTCAGCTGAAAATCTCATTGGAGGACGGACGGCCCTTCACCTAGGGTTCATGTGAAACAGCAGCCTTCAATAGAGACCCAGGGAATGAGGACAGATCAGCGGCGCACCCAAGCAAGTCCTTCCTCCTGCTTTTTCCCTGGCTTACCTCTTGGATGCTGTGCAGTGCTCCTGGGCAAAGCCTCCTGGAGAATTTCCCCTGCAAAATAATGACCTTGTGCTTCATCTTATCCAGATTTATCCAAATAGGAGCTAGCATGTGCTTTTTGGAGAAGGGGATGCTTCATTCAGGATATTAGCTGCCCTTGGAAGCCCACTTTCTAGTTGAATAGATTTCGAGAAATTAGGATAAAATTGTTAGCCCAGGCCAGTGTGGCTCAGTTGGTTGAGCATTGTCCCATGCACTGAGGGGTCGCCAGTTCAGTTCCCGGTCAGGGCACATGCTTGTGTTGCAGTCTGGATCTCCAGTCCCGGGCGTGCAGAAGGCAGCCAATAGATGGTTCTCTCTCTCTCTCAAATCAATAAAAACATAATTAAAAATAGAAAATATTTAGATTAAAAATCTAGTATTCCTAATACGAATTTGAATTTATATTCTTCAGCACATTTAAATACATAATATAATTTGTAGATCTTGAGAGTGAAAGCCCCCCTAAAAATTCAGGTAGTCTTTCTGGGCAGTTTTATAGCATGAACTAGAGGCCTGGTGCATGACGTTCATGTACAGGGTTAGGGTCCCTCAGCCCTGCCTGTGCCTTCTTGCAGTCCATCCCCCAAGGGGTCGTTAGCATTGCTGTGGATGTGGGAGAGGCTCCCGCCACCACTGCTGTGTTCACCAGCCATGAGCTGGCTTCTGGCTGAGCCGCGCTCTTGGAGCCCACTGACCACCTGGGGGCAGCTCCTGAGTTGAGCTTCTGCCCACTGGTGGTCAGTGTGCATCATAGTGATTGGTCGTTCCCTCGTTCTGTCTATTTGCCTATTAGCCTTTTATTATACAGGATTGCTATATATTTTTGAGAAAGACTTAAGTAAAAAGAAGTTTTACACACACACACACACACACACATCTTTTTGTTTTAGAGTTTGTGGAAGCCTATTTATTTTTATTTCTGTGATGTACTTGGACTAGATATTTAAACTTTTCTCCACGTCTCTAAAGTTTTGCCCTAATCTAGTTTTGCCCTGGATGTTCCTCTGCTCTCTCTTGGCACTTCCTAATCGTTCCCCTGGGTTTCTTACTGTTCTCTCATTCCTCTAGTTTTCCCATACTGTAGTAGATTAGAAAGAAATCTGTTGTTCAATATAAGCAGCTTATATCAAAGGTCGTTTTCAGATCTTCATGTTTTCTGGCATTCCATCTAAAAAGAGAATCTCACAATCAAGATTCCTTCCTTAAGTGTCTTTCTTTTCGGATCTTGCCAAAAGCCTTTTTCATAGCTTTGAGGAAAGAGGTGTGTTTTAAAGGAAAACAAAAGGAATCAAAGAGATTGAATTTGCATGTTTGGAAGAAGTAGTTAGGAACAATAAATGATTAAGGTATTTGTGAAGTGTTAGCCCTGTAAGTTATACAGCTGTGCCCTGACCGGTTTGGCTCAGTGGATAGAGCATCGGCGTGCGGACTGAAAGGTCCCAGGTTCAATTCCGGTCAAGGGCATGTACCTTGGTTGCGGGCACATCCCACTTGTGCACGAGGCAACTGTTTCTCTCTCATCGATGTTTCTAACTCTCTATCTCTCTCCTTTCCTCTCTGTAAAAAAATCAATAAAATATATATATTTTTAAAAAGTTATACAACTGCGTTGTGGTCTTGAAATTTGAGATAATTCTCTCTTTGCTGGTCTTCAGAATGCTTTCACTTTTAATTAAGTGATACACAAATATATATTTGAATAACTCTTTGTTCCAGAAGGATAAATTAGAACAAAAAGAGATTACTTGTCTAGTGGCTCAAGTCAGAAGTAGCATTGGGTTCTTGGTTACTTTGGATTTAAGGTCAGCATGTTTAGGAATTTTTAAAAGCCAAGATATGCTCAGTGACATGCACATCTGGTTCAAGATTGAAGTTTGATCTTAAAGGTTTTTTTAAAAATGTCTCTGGTGAATTCGTGGACAAGTTTCCACCCAAAATGTATATGCAGCCGGGAGATGAAAAAGATCATGGGTTAGCAAATATTTTATTTTGGACCAGTTGAATGAAGTGAGTAAGTGTATATATCATGTGGATATGAGGAGTAAATGAAAGCATTTCAGCTGCTTGGTAGCTAGTTGGGTAAATGCTGGAAAGATTAGACTCCACTCCTCCCTTCCAGTCCTGAATGGCCTAGTTAGTGCTAATCCACATTCTGTTAGAACAACTTGAAGTAATCTGTTACCAGGCTAGTATAAATATAATTTAATCCACTTACCCTCATTATAGAATCGCATCTGAGGCTCATGTGCTTGTGGTTTTGTACTCCACCTGTACAATTCAGGGTAGGACACCGTTGGTCCCGCCTACTGGAATTTGCTGTCCAAAGGACAACAGCTTATATACCAAGATGTGTATACAGCTAGTAACACTTGGGAACTATAACAAGAAGATAATTCAAACACCGAGAAAGACTGAATCTCTCCATTAAATACCGCATTAAGAGCTCCCCGCAGTCAAGCTTTGTATGGCAGAGGGCAGGACCACACAGAAGTGCTTCCTCTCTTCCCTTCCCATTGCAGCTCCCAGGATACAAGCATTTTTCTAAGATAGGGTAGAGAATATTCTGGAAAGAACACACTTTCGTCCACTGCACTCATATTTATAATGCCTATAACAAAGCATTTTTCTAAGATAGGGTAGAGAATATTCTGGAAAGAACACACTTTCGTCCACTGCACTCATATTTATAATGCCTATAACAAAACATATGACACATAAATAGTTTCGATTTCTTCTTGTTATGGGAGAGTTGTGTGGATTGCCTTTCTCTGTTGCTAGTGGGAGTGGGGTTCCTGGGGTACTGCATTTCCGGGGGAGAATGAGATGAAATACAATCATATTCCCTCTACTTTCTAAAAGTCTTCCTGGCCCTCGCCGCTGCTCAGTGGTTAGAGTGTCCACCTATGGCCTGAAGTGTCCACCTATTGCAGGAGCAGGGTGCATACCTAGGTTGCAGGCTCCGTCCCTGACCCCCATGGGGGCGTGTGCGGGAGGCAACCGATGGATGTGTCTCTCTCATATCGATGTTTCTCTGTCCCTCTTCCTTTCACTCCCTAAAAATTAATAGAAAAAATATCCTTGGGTGAGGATTAAAAAAATAAAAGTCTTCCTTTGTGTTTT
Organism: Murina feae; assembly: GCA_004026665.1. Lineage (NCBI taxonomy): Eukaryota > Metazoa > Chordata > Mammalia > Chiroptera > Vespertilionidae > Murina > Murina feae. The sequence continues at coordinate 21,988 of PVJC01017572.1, read as the reverse complement.
CTTGCCTGCTGTTGTGAATTTATTGGCACACTCCTTACATTCTTGCTTTGAAACTTGCCATACATTGTGGGGGGGTTATTAAGAGATTTTTGGCAGAGGTAAGGAAGGAACTGACTGTTCCATCGACTGCAGTGGGTTCTGTTAAAAGCACCTGGGAGACAGATTAAGGAGGCCATTGATGTACTCCAGCTTCATGCACCATGTGAAACCCAACAAGTCTCTTCATTTCTCTGGTCCTCATTTGTAAAATGACGGCATCAGTGCTGTGTAATAACGTTGTGGTGAGGAGGTAACCATGAGTTTGGAAACCTTTTGAACAGAATACAATGCAGTACCAAATGTTTAAGTTTTACCAGGAACCTTTTAAGTCTTGGAGTTCAGTATTACTTATATTGAAGTTTTACTAAAATTGAATAATTTTCCAGAATGATTCAATCTAAAGGACAACAGGACATATGTTCATTATATATATAAATCCCTTTTTTTTTCTATAGATGGGAGACTTGAGATAGAACAGAGACATGATTGTATCTACTTTTTTTTTTTTACCTTGATATTGTCAGCAATAAAACAGAGACCCCGAGTTTTCAGAGGAGTATTAAGGACACTCAGTAAGCAGGGATTACACCTGGATGGAGGTGACTGGGAGTTCAGAAATATTTTTAAGACTCTGGTGTATTAGTTTTTCAGAATTATTTGCAAGTTCTTTTAAAAAATCATGAATAAAATCGGATTTAGCCAAAAGGGAAAATTTGTTAAACAGAATGATATAGCCACAATGAATGATATTCTGCAGCAGCCAAATCATTATTTATATGTATGTCTATATACACACACATATATGTCCACACACATGCACATATACACACATATATTTGTGTATATATGCAAACATGGAAATGTGTTATCAATATAAAAAGTAAAAAAAAAAAGATAAAGTTATATGCATAATATTTTAAAATAGGAGTGTGTGACTTGATTATGCATATGAGGATGAGGAACACTTTACAACAGCATATTAACAGTGGTTGCCAGGGGGTGGGTGTAAATTTTATTTTACTCTTTTGTGGGGTGTTTTAGTTGATATTTTGGATTTTTCTCTAATAAGTTTACATTACTTTTGTTATTTAAATTATTTTAAATGTGAAGTAGTCATTGGGGTATTTTACACTATGAAAGAGAAAGAGAATAAGGTGTGGAAAAATTTGATTTGGATAAAAACTCACAGAATATTGCTTCTCTGTTAAAATAGCTAGTAGTTCCTGTTATTAATATGCTGTGAATAAAAGTAATATGCTGTGAATTTTAATGTGCTTAAAGCCTAAGTTCATTGTGAACCCTAGGAAGCCAGTTTAATTGGTGGTGCTGATAATTGTAGGCAATATACGCGTGCAAATTTTCACTGGTCAGGCTGGGTCACTGCTTCCTAAGCCTTGGAGCCCAGTGTGGCCTTCACTCATGTAGGCCTCCAGTTAGTGATCAAGCGAGATCTAATTAACATTTATTTGAAATATGTTTATTAAAAAGTGATACAATTTTTTAGATTTGGGGAAAACTTGGGTATGTTAAGTGGCTTGGCTTGGATGTATTTAAAGTTAAAGCAAGCATTATAGTTTTAAGTTCTGAATTGATTATGTTACACATTGTTATTTGTTTAGTAGGGGGTCTTGAGAGATGGTCTGGGCATGTGGTCTTTTAATGCAAGTATGGATCTGGCCCAGTCGGAGTAGCTTCAACCTATGAACCAGGAGATCACGGTTCGATTCCTGGCCAGGCACAAGCCCGGGTTGCAGGCAGGATCCCCAGTAGGGGAAGTGCAGAAAGCAGCATTCAATGATTCTCTCTCTCTTCCTCTCCTTTCCTTTCTGAAATCAATAAAAATATATTTTAAAAGTAATAAAGGAGAGAATTAGTTTTTGTTGTGGCGGTAAGTTGTGTTTCTCATGGTTTGCTTGTGAGGTCACTGTAAGGAAACTACTGTGGTGTTGTGTTTTCTTGGCAAAGGAAGTTGTAAAGCATTGTCCTTGCACTCACAGAGCGCTTTGGCTGCGAACGTCAACTCCTGGTGGGTGAATCTGATTTGGGAACTGGTCCTGCACTTATTTCTCCAGCCACTGTTTTTCTTGGTGTGGGCGAAAAGGATCAAATGTTTTATCCTGATTGTACAAGTCCCTTGCCTGGTGTGAATTGTTAAGCCTGCACTATGAGGTCATGTCTTTGGCTGTACAAGTCACTCATTCCCTTTGCATGTAAGAAAGCTGAAATATTTGGTGCGTTTCTACTTAGCAAGCGTTCTTTATCTTAGGTTTGTGAAAAATGATTATTGTGTAAAAGAGGAAAAACAGGATGGACTTTTCCAGTTAACTGGGCATGAAATAGTGATTTCCCTCAACTCCACCCGGTCTGTAAATGGAACATCCATGACTCACTTCTCAGGGGCACACAGGCACTTTTGTAACCAGTGCTTGAATGGGAGGGTGGGTTGGGGATGGAAGGAGATGGGCTGGCATCCCACTTGTGTGCAGTCAGAATCTGTCCAGCTGCCTTTATAATGGACTTCTGAAAAGGACAATGCGCCTTCTCACATATCATGCTACATATTTTTTTCTTATTGCACTTTCTGTTTGTGCCAAAATAATGCAACATATTAAGTGCAATAAATGTAGCCATTAATACTGTAATGCTGTGGATACGTGTTATAGCACAGTGCTCTTTCTCTTACATAAGACTTGACTATCATACTCCTCTCTCTTTACTGTATACCTTTCAATTCTGTATATACTTAGAATATTTTTTCTAGTTATTTGTCCCTGAATCTTGCTTAATTTGTAGATTGTGCTCTGGAATATGTGGCCAGCATAGTGTTATAAAGAGATGCATGTACTGCTTTAGGAAGATGATTTTATCACCACACCTGAGACTTTTTAATCATAAATAAGCACATTTCTGTATTTGATATTCTGCCTCTTTCAAATAAATGATCATGGGTGTTTGATTATCCACAGTTGTCTGATTGAAAATGACCACCAATTCATGGAGGTTGTCTAGTGAGAGTGGCCATTGGGGCATAGAAGTTAATCCCCCCAAAACTGATGGCGTTGGATCGAGAACTACATATCTAGTGGAGCCCTCAGACTAGATCCCCGTAAAGATAGTTGCATGTTGGAAGTTAACAATTTAATTCAGCAGCATGCGTCAGCAACCTTAATTCTGTGTGTTTATGATAGAAATATTTTTTAGGGAAAACTCAGAGTCTAGTTATTTGAATGTACTCTATGTTACATTGTATATATAGATATCAGCATAAAGTAAACATGTACATGAGTTTACTTGGCAATTTAACAAAACCTAAGAAAGGTACTAACTTTAGAAGTGTCTTTTTTCTCTTGATTTTAGGTATATTCAATACCCTATAATCCTAAATGCAGCATCACCAAAATTTAATGGTCAGTTATTAATTTTATTTATTTGTGGCCTACTCTGACCAAAATGTGTGTGTGTGTGTGTGTGTGTGTGTTCAGTATTTTATTTGTGATATATTTCCACAGGACACATTAACATTTACTTTGACAGTTTTACAAACGAAGTGAGAATTTGCTTATAAGTACACATATACCAGTTAAATGGAATTGAGTGGATTTTTGCATTTCATTGAATGAATTCTACTAACTAAACTTTTTGTTCAAGTTGTCATGGCAACTCTATTTCTTCACAACTTGAGGACAAGTTAGATGTTAACCAGCACATTCCTCAAGGGATAAAACAGGTGTTGATTTAGGATGTGTTAGGAAGAAGCAACACAATCAACAGTTTGATCAGTTCTGCCTTTAACACTTTATAAATACTTCAGATTGCCAACTCTTTCTCCCTGTTGTACCCAGAAAATTGGACATTTTCTTTTTTTCTACCTTACACTTTAAAACTTAGAGGCAATAGAAAAGAAATTTAATCTGTTTGCTATCATTTATCTCTTAATTAACTATCCCTATTTACTTAAGATCTTTTGTAAAATATGATTGAGAAATAATGACAATATTTTAAAAAGTTTCCACTTTAAAAAATACATTTGAAAGTAACTGAAGGAAACAAGAAAATAACATGTTATGGTTAGAGCACCCACATGGGAGTTCTAAATCCTTGCCCTGCCTTTGTGTCAGTAGTGCTTAATGCAGTGCTTGGCAGGAAATTGTATTTAATAAAGTACCTGTTGAATGAATGAATTTAAGAGTTTTGCAAACTGATGATCCTTAAAGATTCTCTGGTATTACAGAATTTGATCTCTTGATATAATTATTTTTAATAGGAACTGCCTTTTTTGATGTTTTTGGCATGCATTGTGACATTTTTAAAAGGACTGTTAAAATATTTCCTTCTTTTTGTTAATATTAATGAGTTGTTTTTCTGATATCAAATTCAGAGGATAAATACTCTAAAGGAACCTGCTGCCTCCTCAAAAACAAAAACCAAAAAACAAAAATGAAAAAAGGGATCAAGTTGTAAAGTCCCACAGGTACTGAACATGACCTACTGAAAAAGTAAAAATCTGGCCCTAGGTGGTTTGGCTCAGTGGATAGAGCATCAGCCTGCGCACTGAAGGGTCCCAGGTTCGATTCCGGCCAAGAGCATGTACCTTAGTTGCGGGCACATCCCCAGCTGGAGGTGTGCAGGAGGCAGCTGATCCATGTTTCTAACTTTCTATCCCTCTCCCTTCCTCTCTCTGGAAAGTCGATAAAATATATTTTTTTAAAAAGTAAAAATCTGCAAAACTCTGAAATTATTAGCTTTGTGTTATTAATATAAAACTCTGTTCTATACTTTTTAGATTTACTGGAATTCCTGTGTGGCTTGGTAAAACTGAAATACATTATAGAATAAAATTAGCCAACTGGTTCTTTCGAATTTAAAATACAGCATACTTAATTATAAAAACAGCATTGGTATTCCCAACCCTGCAGAGACTGTCTGTCACGTGACGTAAGTGCTTTAGACAACAGATGGAACCATCTCTGCTTTCCATTTGAAAAAAATAACTTAAAAGTGAGTTTATAAATATGACAAGTTCTTTGAGAAGAGTGTAATCCAGGCCGCCATTATCATTAATGATGGCCTGCTCTGTGCGGGAGGGAACTGTGAGCAAACATTGTCCCTAAGCACATCAGGCACCGGCTGTTTGCTTTCACTGGCGCATGGAATAAGTTGCTAGGGCAGAAGGAGGTAGCAGGAGCTACTCTCTCCGCCCAAAGGTGGAAGGACCCACTTGGTTGTTTCCAAGTTGCTGGGCTTCACAGTGACTCTCTGAACACGGATTCTGGCCCCTGCTGTAGGATACTGTGCATGGCTTAGTGCATGGCTTCCTGAAAAATGGCTTACAGATTAAATTATGCCTTTATTTTCTTCAACATTATTTTTAAATGCACCTGATAAAAAATCAAAAAATGTAAAATGATATACATTGAAATATACGTCTCTCATTTCACATCCCTCATCTTTCTCCCCAAAGGCTAAAATTGTTATACCAGTTTCTTTTATATTCTTCCAGAAATATTCTATGCAAATACAAGAAAAAAAGGTATCTTTCATTCACGTAAGACTGTGGTTGACGTACACACTGTTTATCATTTTGCTAACACTTGCCCATGATTCTGTTGAATAAACGCATGTGTAATGCTTTAACCCAGTGGTTCTCAAGTTTGACTGGACAGTAAAATTATCTAGAGAGATTTTAAATGCCCACACTACTCTCTCAGAGATCCTGATTTAATTGGTGAATTGGGGCCTGCATATATGTCTTTATGAAGCCCTAAGTCAGACAATTTTCATGTGCAGCCAGGAGCACTAATTTTAACCAGCCCCCTATTGATGGGTACTTGTATTGTTTTCAGGCTTTTTTGTTAGAGATTATGAACTTCCTGGTCAGAAGATCCTTGTAGATAAGCTCACGTTTATTTCTAGAGTAAGGACCCAGGATGGAGTTTCTGCCCAATTGTTCCTTAGAGCCCTGCCTATTTACACGCCTGCCATCAGCAGAGTGGCTGTTTAGTGGAGGTGACTTAAAGCAGGGAGGAGGTGAAACGCACGCCCAGCGCACTCGTGGTACTTGTGGATCACTTGTCTAGTCCAATGTCATGCCGATGGTTTTAAGCTCTTTTGTGATTCAGTTTGGTTGTGCTGTGTGGACATAAGAATGCTCGTACTTTTTTGACCCCAGTGATTTAAAAGAAAAAAAGTTCTCTGCATGAAGAAGTTAAAAAAAAAAAAAGGAGCAAGAAAACTTTTATGCATGGAGATGTTCTTTAGACATCATTATAATGATAACAATCTAAAAATAATCATAATAGTTGTGTAGCAATAGGAAAGTGGCTAAATTGTGATGTTAGCTCATGGGATATTATATGATGGTTATATGATTACTAGTAGCCCTGTGCACTAATCCGTGAGCCAGTAGGTCACTGCCGCCCTCCTGTAGCTCTCCACAGCCCCCTTGTACTTTACTGGCCCACCCTCCTGCTGATCTGTGATCTGGTCCTGAAGTGGTTGGTCGTTATGCCTTAGGGTGTAATGGCTAATTAGCATATTCCTCTCTTATTATATAGGATGAGGATTGTATTAATATAATCAAATTATATATTTAACATATTAACTTATACATTATATTAAATGTAATTACTATAATTATTACATTAATTATATATAATTATCAATATAGTATAATTAACACATCAGTATTTAATATAATGTTAATATAATCAAATGATTGCTATATTAAATGAAGAAACCAAAATCAATTAGTACATACAAGATGAATATATTAGCAAAATATGTAAATGTATGACCAAGGACTACAAAGGAAACAGAAAAATACAACAGTCGATATGATGCGGTAATGAGCTTATGGGTAAATACCCTTTAAAATTTCTTTATTATATAATTGTGTGGGCAAAAAATAAAATTAGAAGGAAAATGTTTTATAATGCAAATAGCCACTTATGGCTTTAAAGATGTATTTTCATATTGTAAACCTTGTTAATTAGTGGACGTATTATTGAATATATATGTAATTGGCTTCTCTTGATTAAGATGCCTATAAATAGCTATTTCTCAAGAATTTTAAAGGACACCCCTCTAGTATCTGTAGGAAATAAAACTACCATGTGCTGGGCACTGTGCTGAGTTGCTTTTATTTATTCATCTCACTCATGTCTTACAGTTATCCTTTGAGAGTATTAAGTGTTTATAGATTATAAGGTTGTAATAATTTATAGATGAAAAATTGAGGCTTGCTGGAGTTTACGGAGTGGTTAACTAGTGAGCTGGGAATCCAAGCCCAAGTCAGTGAGTTCTTTCCTCTTTGCAGGTTAATATATTTGAAGTACCAAAGAAGTTAAGATTCTGTGGCGTTTTTAGGGCAGTGTGAAGTGTAAATATTATTTCTAAGGAGCTTCCCATTTAATTACACAAATAATAAATGTTAAGTTTTGGAAAGTAATTGATAGCCCTGGCCAACGTGACTGAGTTGATTTTCATCCCATGCACCAAAAGGTCACCATGTCTAGGTCGCAAGCTTGATCCTTAGGCAGGGTGGGTAAGGCAGCTGATCAGTACTTCTCACATTAATGTTTCTTTCTCTCTCTCTCTCTCTCCTTCTCCTTCCCTCTCTCTCTAAAAAACAAAGAAGTCCTCATTTATAAAAAAACGAACAAGCAAAAACCAAAGTATTCCAGCCTGTGTGCCTCCTGCACGCCCCCAACTGTGGGTGGAGCCCACAACCTGGGCATGTGCCCTGACTGGGAATGAAACCGAGACCTCCTAGTTCTTAGGTCGACACTCAGCCACTGAGCCATGCTGGCTGAGCTGGGTTTGTATTCTTTTTGTTGTTTGTTGTTTTTTGGATTTGTATTCTTGAGATCAATCCTGATTTCTGCACTTACAATGTAGGGCACATTATCTTCTGAGTTTTTTACCTTTAAAATTGTTGTAAAATTGCTTTTCTTACAGGTTGTCCTGAAGACTAGAGATAATATATATGTCAGTCATACCTACTGCACAGTCCTTGGCACCCATTATGCATTCAATAAATGGCAACTCCTTCTTTCCTTCCTTCCTTCCTTCTTCCTTCCTTCCTTCCTTCCTTCCTTCCTTCCTTCCTTCCTTCCTTCCTTCCTTCCTTCCTTCCTTCCTTCCTTCCTTCCTTGGGTTATTTTCCCATTGATTTTTTGTGTGTGTGGGGTGGTTGCGGGGGGAGGGGGGCAGTGGGCGGGGGCGGTGGAAGACAGAGGGAAAGACAGAGAGGAACATCAATGGGAGAGTCACACATCAATTGGTTGCCTCCTGCACTCGGCTGGACTGCCCAGGTCAGGGAGAAGCCTGCAACCAAGGTGCCCTTGACTAAAATCAAACCTAGGACCCTTTGATTCTCAGGCCAACACTCTATCCACTGAACCAAACCAGCTAGGACTAATGGTGGCTTTTTTAACCCTCAGAGCCTTAAATATTATTTGTCTCCCCCTATAGCTCCTACATCTACTTCCCTGTATTAATCCTATCTCAGCTTGTAGGCAAATGGCAAGTACCTTGTCTTTGTCAAAAGGTGGAGTTCCCTCTTTGAAGGCATTGGGGAGTCACTGCACTTTTGAGTAGTGGGTTGATGAAGCAGCTTGCTCTTTTTGTGCTGGGATCCAAGCAAGTGCAGTTTTATGATATCAATATGCAGAATCTGCCTTCCTTAGTTTTCCCTCTGTCTCCCAAACCCAGACCTCTCATTTCCAAAGAGAAAACACAAAACTGATACAACAGAAACATCCTGCTCCCACTTAATGTTTTCCCTCCAGCTGGTGGCAAAATCCATACTTGGAAAACCTATCAGATCGATTGATCTCCTCTCTTCTCTTCTCTTCTCTTCTCTCTCTCTCTCTCTCTCTCTTTCAATATTTTCTTTGTTTAGCGCAGTTTGAGATTTACAGTACAACTGAGAGGAGAGTACAGATATGTCCCATATACCCTCTGCCCCCAAACATGCACAGGAAAGGGCAGGGACAGAGCAGTGATGGTGGGGCAGGTGGGGGTGGGGTGGGGGCAGGGGTGGAGGGACTGGAAAGAGAGAAAGGCATTTGTCTCAGAAGCTAGAAAAAGGGAAAACTTCCAATTGTCAAGTAATCTCATCTTGCTGAAGTGCTAAGTACTGCTCCTAACTGTGTGGGGGTGCTAGTTTAGATAATGTGCCAAGGGAAGTATGCAACCTCTTCTTGCCCCAAATAAAACTGTTAAAAAGCAATCTAGTTCCAGCAGGTACAAAACTCTGCTTTGATTTGTTCATCATTTTGTCTTCCTTCCAGTCTTCTTCCCTTCAAATTTAGGTTGCATTGGACTTTGCTCTTACAGCTGATTACTGTGTCACACTGCTTTGAGACTACTTCAGCCAGCATTGAGTTTTTCAGCTTGGGACTGTTAAAGTCAATATTGTGTTTAATACAGCGGTATAGCTACGTGAGTTGTTTTGAGATTGCCTTGACTCTGCTAGCATGTTAAGTAGCTATTTAAGAGGAAGGCTCTTTTCAGAATTATGTCCAAATTAGCATCTGATTGTCAGAATTGTTGTGGTCCAATAAGCAGACCATAGTAGGTAACTTCTCTGGGGTTAAAGTATTGCTATTATGGGCTAGACTTGTGTTCTCTCCCTTTATATTAGAAACCTTTACATGCAAAGCACTGGGCCTTTAGTACCCCTGAAATATTTTTAGTGGGAGAGGGGCACAGTTTTCCATAAGGGTAAAACAGTAGGGTCTCATCTCCTTCAAAACAAAGCCCACAGTATTGCTAATCTGTTAGTTATCTCCCCTCTGTTTAGAAGACTTCCCTTTTCTTCCCATCCTAGAAATATTTGGGATGCGGTACCTTGACCACAAGCAGATTTTATATTTATTTTTCTTCTCCTCCTTTTCTCCCTCTCTCCTTCCCAAACTCCTGACATTCTCAGAAAAGTTCCATCAGTTTAGTTCCTGTGTGGCCTTATGGGGGCAGAGGAGGAGGTGTTTTGACCTACTTGATTTAGGCTCTGGGTGGCCTAAAAGATCTGCACAGCTGGAATTCTCCATCTGGTTCCATCCAGTCCAAAGCCTGACCCAGTCTAAGATTTGAGGCTGAGATTTGGCATCAAAGCTTGACGAGTAATTAAGGGTGTATATATCTTCCATTGCTTTCTCTGAATGTTGTTTCCTTGGGGACTTAACTGGAATGCATGGAGGAATGTGCATATTTCAAAAGGAAAAACTAGATGAGATCTGAAAATGTGAGAGAGAGAAGTGTTATCAAAAAGGATAAATAGTTCTGAAAAAGTAGAAATGTATAAAATAACATCAAGGTTTTGAGCCTGAGTAACCTGGAAGAGTTATAGCATACTTAAGGAAATAACACAGTTATAAGGAGAATGACTTTTAAAGGGGAACTATATACATTTGTTTTTGCATATCCTGAGTTGGAGATACAGTGGATATTCCAAGTAGTGATGTTTATGAGGCATTGGTTGTCAAGGGAGACATTAAGGCAGTATTTGCCAGAGAGCCTGGGATATCCATATTTTGCTCTTAAGACTTTTTTTCTCTTCCTCATAATTACTCTTGTCAAAATTCTTTTTTGTTTTCTAAACTCAATTCAGATGCTACCTCTGATTGTCTTTGTTGATTGCCCCCAAATGGGCAGTGCCCTCTGAGTTCTTGAACTTAGACTTATTCTTGTGTGTGTGTGATTTTTTTTCCATGGCACAACATTCTACTAGTTGCTTTTCTAATTATTCAAATGATACCAGATTATACCTTGGGTTCAAGGAACATTATATGTATGTCCCTGCAGTGTGTAGCAAAGCACTGAGTACATTTTTGATAGCTCAGAAAATGTTTAAATGTATTTATTTGAACCCATTTGTTTTCAGCTAGTACCACTGCTTAGAGAAGTATGAATTTTATTACCCATTATATAAAGTTTCTTTAACAATTTTGTGTAAATTTGTTTCTGACACTTTAAGAACATCTCCCAATGCTTATATTTCAGAATTTAACCAATAAGTGTGTTTATACTGTAAACATGCTCTAACCAAATAAAGTCCATTTTGAGAGAGATAGCTCTGCTCTTTCTCATATTCACCATTGCATTTAGCACCCTATGCTGCTGGGTCAGTTTGTTTTTTAAATCCTCACCAGAGGATATATTGAGATATATATATATCTCACTGATATATATATATATATATCAGTGCCTCCCACATGTGCCCTGACTAGGCATTGAACCTGCAACCTTTTGGTGTGTGGGACAGTGCTCCAAGCAACTAGCCAAGATAGAGACTTTTTAGGGATCATTTTATTTTTTTCTATACCAGTTCCAGTTTAGATTTCTGAGGTTCACTGCCTTAGAAAGAAATATATGATTTATTCTGTTAAGAATATGCTTTTTAAAGAGTTTTGGTCTATCGTAAGAATAGCTTAAGCACCTGAACTGACCTGACCTGAAACGGATTTACTATTTACTGATCTGTTCAAAGAACCCTGAAAGATCTTACTGTGTGTTCCCTCTCACTGAGCGTTTTCCTGGTAAAAATGTTTAATGCCACTTAGAAATATGGCCCTACCTCTGGCCAATCTGTCACTTAGATTATGAAAATGTTAAATTCAGTCTTCACATCCATTACTGAAAGTCCACTCTGTCTAGAGAAATGGTGATTTATTCCTATTTTTGTTTTCTGGTCCTAATTCAGTTCTCTGTCCAAGATTCTACTGGCTTCACACTGTTTTATCCTCATAAAAGCAAGTGACCAGATACCTCTCTACTAATGCAGTTCATGTAGTAAAAATGTTAATGGCAGATGAGATTCAGATGAATATGGGAACACTTGTTTTGTTTTTCCTTGGCCATAGTTTAAAAGTACAACCTGTGTTTGCTAGTGCATAAGGCATCTGCTATTACAGCTTCAAGGGACTATTAGAAGTTTATTTCTCTCATTTGAATTTTGTGGATATCAGTTTTGAAGTAAGTGGACAAACTAGGGTTTAAAAATACTTATTTCACCCATAAATTGTAGCTGTCCTCAAATAGTAAAGAGAGTTGATAGCGGTTTTTATTTTCCACATAACACAGCTTAGTTTGGGAAGAGGCTCCTGCAACCTTTATTCTGTGAGATTCTTGCTCTGTGTTCCCTAAAAGAGTAGTGACAAATTAACCAGGGTCAAAGGTATCATGATTTTGATCCCCTGGGGTTTTCTTCTCATGATGGTTCTATGTGGTTTCCTCTTCATGATGTTCTTCCTGCCTTTAATTTGCCACTTTAATGGATTTAGAGGAGGTAATTTGTTAGGGGGGTGAGGATAGGAAGCACAAGGGAAGAGACCATTTTCTCAGTCTTGCTTTTCAAGGCCTTAAGGTTTCTTTTAGCTCCCAAGTGTGTGATTTTAATTTTATGTCTGAGACAGAAGCACCTGTGACTCCAGGTGTCTGCTGCCACCTTCCACTAGTCCAGGAGGGGACAGTCAGGGATTGGAGGATCTCACCCTTACATGTTATTAAGAAAGTTAGGAATATTCCCTGATCCCCATGAGAGCAGTGAGCCAGAAGCCCTCTTAATTAAATCATTTCCTTTCCTTAGCAAAGACAAAGAAAGATTTGTTAGTCTATGAAATATAGTGGTGATGGTTTCAAAGCAGAAACAGGCCATGCTGGAAAGTTTAGGATGATGAAGTTAGAAATTACCTGTGATGCAAACCAATTTTTCCATGGTTTCTTTTCTATAAATTGTAATGAGAGAGAGGTGAATGTTGGTTAAATGTGCTATTGTCTGTTAAAGGGTAGTATTTCAGAGAAAGTATAATTTATAAGATGGATTTAGCCATAATAGCTCTCATTTATTTTCCAAAGTAGTTATATTTATTTTATAGGCTAGGAAACAGGCTCACTGGCCAGGGTCACAAAAATAGTTGTCTGTATGGGTAGGGCCAGATCTGAAACACAGGTCTCTTGATTCCTGCATTGGGCCTCAGCCAGTTTTTAGTCCTAAATATGGCAAGTTGCCTTGTTTAACAGTTAAAAGCTGTTATGAACTTATAGCTAAAATGCATTAAAAAATGTTTAATCATCATAAATTTGCATTTTTTGTTGAAACTTTATTTTCATTAGATTTATGCCCTTTTCCTGATATCGTGTTGCTCAGAATTGTACCTGAAACTCATAAAAATCACCTCTAAACTCCTTCACGTGGTGTCCGTCTCATTTCTCTTTGCTTTTCCCGTCACACTCCCTACACCAGTCAAAGTGAACTTTTCTTAGTTCCTCAAACAACCTTGAGCTTTCCCTTTAGAAAGATTTCTTCGCCTTCTCCCTTCCACCTTTAACCTACTGATTCCTACCTAGGCTGGTGTTTGAGGGTGGGCCACAGCTCTGGAACCAGACTTCAGGTTTCAAATCCTGACACCATGCTTAATAGCTGTAGGATATGTATAACTCCTGAACTGCTCTGTGCGGTGTGCTGCTGTGTTCTTGGTACATTGGGAATAATAGTAACCATCTCCTTGTGTGGTTATGAGATATAAATGGGTTTGTTCTTGCAGTGTTAGAACAGTGCCTGGTACATGGTAATGCTCTGATAGGGGGCCTCTCATCGGCCTTCCACCCTCCTAGGGCTAGATAACCCTGCTCTTCTCATACTCATCATTGCATTTAGCACTCTATCTTGCTGGGTTGTGGTGGCCTCTGCAAGACCCTACCACTCTACTGCAAGGACTGGGAGGACCATTGCAATGTCTGTATTGTTCACTTTAGGATACAACACTCAGGCATGTCTAGGCACTTGGGAAATGTTTGAATAAATGAATAAACAAAGGACCTGTTAGCTCATGCTGTGAGCTTCATGTCTTTGACTTCAGCTTTCCTTTTCTCTTTTTAAAATATCCTTTAAAATATGAAGGGAGAGGGAGAGAGAGAGAAACATCAATGCTGGGAGGGGATCAATGATCGGCTGCCTCCTGCATGCCCCCCACTGGGTATCAAGCCAGAAACTTGGGCACAAGTCCCTGACCAGGAACTGAACTGTGACCTCCTGGTTCATAGGTCAACGCTCAACCACTGAGCCACACCAGCTGGGCAGCTTTTCATTTTTCCCCCTGCAGATCATCTTAGCTTTTGTTTGGGGTTTTTGTTGGGGATAATTTTAGGAGAAGAGAGATAAGATCATCTAGTTCACTTAGGTTTCTTTATGGAAATTTTGGACATTATAGCACATTATTATTCAGTGTAAAAGAGGCTGTACATATGAATAGGCCACTTGAAAACTTGCTGTATTCTTTAAGAAAATGTTAAAGTGGGATCCACAAAAACAGGCGAGTCTCCCAAGGAACACTGGGTTGATGCTGAGCACAATCTGGATTTAACCTAATAACGGTCCCAGCCTCCCTGCCCCAGCTCTCTCAACACACACTCACAGGATTTCCCGGCATTCAGCTTTTGTTGGCAATCAGGTGTGCTATGGCCATATGTAGCAGTCAAAGCCACTTGACTTTTTCCCCTTACATGCTCTATCCTTAGTCAAGAATAAAACCAATGTAAAAGGAAAAGCTTATGTGACAGCAGAATAGTTTCTGGTTGAAAGTAATGAGAATTTTTTTCCCTACTCTAGGGGTGGTGGCTTAGTCCTGGCAGTTACCCTAGAGTGGTGGGAATGTTCTAGATGAAAATAATGCTGCACTTAAGGGGAAGGGGGAGAAAGGAAGGGGTCAGCTGTGCTGCTGTGATTCTTTTGTTTAAAGCCATTAAAGGTTTGGAGTGAGACTAGCAATTAATTGCTGTAGAATCTATTGGATTGTCAAGGGACAATAGTGAAAAGCCAGGGTTAACTAACTCGAACTGGACTTTCACAGCAGTATCATTTTATTTATTTTTATTTTTTAAAATATATTTTATTGATTTTTTGCAGAGAGGAAGGGAGAGGGATAGAGAGTTAGAAGCATCAATCAGCTGCCTCCTGCACACTCCCCACTGGGGATGTGCCCAAAACCAAGATACATGCCCTTGACCTGAATCAAACCAGGGACCCTTCAGTCCGCAGGCCAACACTCTATCCACTGAGCCAAACTGGTTAGGGCACAGCAGTATCATTTTAAAAACAAGTTCCATTTCATGAGCTTGCTCCTCCTCCCTTCCTACATCTAGTCTGTACTAATAGAAAAATGATAATAATAACGTTTAGTGAGTACTGACCATGTACAGGCCCTGTTCCAAGCACTTTCCACATAGAGCCAGTGTATGCAGGTTCAGTATGTATAGTTTGTTTACATTTTAAATTTTAATTTAAATAAATTTAGTTTTTTTCTTTTTAAGGTAGGATACATAGCAGTTAAGAGGTTAAGAGAGTTGTGAATGTCTGTCGGATTTGAACCCCACCTCTTTTACTAGCTGTTTAATTTTGGGCAAATTACTTTCCATCTCAGATTGCATATCTATTCATTGAAATAGAGTACCTATTAGATGAGATAGTGAGAGCAGAGTACTATGCTAAGCTCATAGTAAACTGCTTAGTTATTAGCTAATTAACCATTTGTTATGCTGTCTTCTACTGGGTGTGACCTTTGATTGTGATTGGTGTCCAGGGAAATTTATGAAAAATTTCAGAGCATTTTTTCCTATTCTATGGCCCTACCGGGAAATTAATTCAGTACATTGATCAGTGCTTCTGACGGTATTGCCTTTGTCTATTGATATAGGGTGAGAACACCTCACTTCTGTGCAGGCTTACCAGGCCTTTTCTGATCTCCGGTCACACCTTGTAATTGGTTCTTTATTAATATGCAGACACAGACGAAATTGAAGCAGTGTTTCTCCAGGAAGTGGTGGTGCCTCAGTGAACCACTCTGTTCCCCGAGCAAGCGGGGACCACATTGCGTTCATGGAGTCTCAGCTACTTCAGATTCCTCTTCTTTAAGCTATAGCTTAAACATAACTCTTGGTTCTTGAGCAGTCTCCTGCTATCCTCCCTTACCCTCAGAGCCTCTAAAATAGGGTGGTATTGGTGTGTGTGTGTGTGTGCGCGCGTGTGTGTCTATACAAAATACAGGCTCTTACCGTTTGGAAGACATTTCTCATGGTTAAGATGTTAAAGATGTTACTATGTTATGAAGAATAGTTAGTTCACATACTGTTAGACAATGGCTGTAATACAGTAGATCCTCTGGTTATGTTGGAGATCCATTCCTACGTAACATGATTTTCACCGTAAGTCGCAACCCACCCCCATAAATACCTGCGTCACTCACATGGGGCACGTACACAGCAGTAATGAAGTGAAACAGTAAAAAAATTTAAAGAAAGATAACAATTCCTGACCTTTACTAATAAAAAACATAAAGCACGTATGTACATACATCGAAATGATGGAACTTTTATTTTTTTATAAATAAATGGGAGATGGCGACGTAACCACAAAACGATGTACGTTGAGTCTGACCTAACCCAAGGACTGTCTGTATAAGTTAACCTGGATGTCCAGGTACTCTGACCATCTTTTGTAATGTTTCTGACATGTGCTCTGAACTCTAAAAGTAAACTTACAATGAACTTACAATGAACTCTTCATTCAAGAGAACTTACTGCCCTAGCCAGTTTGGCTCAGGAGATAGAGCATTGACCTGCGGACTAAAGGGTCCCCGGTCAAGGGAACATGCTGGTGGTGTGGGCACGATCCCCAGTATGGGGCATATAGGAGACAGCCGATCAAGGGATCTTTCTCATCGTTGATGTTTCTAGCTCGCTCCCCTACTTCCTTCCTCTCTGAAATTAAACAAACAGAAGGAAAAAAAGAGCATTTATTGAATATTTTCCATAGTCCAAGTACAACGGATTGGTAGAATACAGAAATGAATGCCCTTTAGCAGTTCAAACGTTCATGAAGGTTTAGTCCATACTGCTCTGTTATGGTGTGTCCTAGGAGCTAACATTGTATCAGAAGATGGAGGCAAGGAGGACTTACAGAAGTGCTCCCTAAACATTTGTTAAATGACTTTGACCCCTGCATTTGGTGGATTCCTTCATTTTTTAGTGTGCCTTTCCCCCCCACTTAGCATCTTCTGAGGTTTTTATCTTTCCATTGGGTGAGTTAGATGCTAAGTATGTGTATTTAAATCATTTTGATATTTGAGCTCGGAATTTTTAAATTCTTATCGTCTTTCCATTTTATCTACAGATGTTTTTCTAAATATAAAGATTAGGGTTTTTTATTATTATTATTAGAATTTGTTCACTCGTATTCCAGAATCCTAATTCAGTGGAATGGACAGAGTTGAAGGTGAGAGGTGGGTGGAGGAAGGGGCAGCAATAAGTGAGAAGGTGGAGTTGGGATAGGAATTTGTGGTTTCTCTCTAAACACTCCCAAGGCAGTGTTGCTTCCAGTCCCTTTGTATACGTCATTTTTATTTTTAGTGACCACAGCTACTCTAGGCTTTAGATGTTTGTTCTGGATTGAGAACCCTTAGGACTTTTTGTGTTGGTATGTGTGTGATACTAGGAATTTTACGAGTTACAACTGGCCACTGTTAAAATACAGGAAATTCTCTTTTGGAACGTTATTGTTTTCCATAGGCTTACAGAGTGTAATGACTCCCTGCCTCTGTGGACTGTCAGTAATGACTCGATGTGTCTCATTCCTCACAAATTCTCTGTGGGTAATATAAATCAGTAATGTTGAGTTCAATATGTGTCACGTGTAGAAGGGTTGAAAGTAGATAAAAGGAAGAAAGAGATGGTGGGGCAGCTGATGGAGCAGTGTCCCTGAGCAGGGGAGGGACAATGAGACCCAGAGATCAGGATCCATCTAGTCTTCTTCTTAGACTAGGGGAAGCAAAACTTTTCCCTATAGAAGGAGGCAAAGGTGAATGTGGATAAGGTTCTGGTTAACAAACATTTATTGAGTGCCTTATGTATGCCAGGTACTACTGGTATGCTAGTTTCTGGGAACAAATGGAGGACTAAGACCTGATCTATTTTCAGGAGGCTTATGGTTTGGTATAGGAAATGGTCACAAAAAACCATATCAGATACTAAGTACAATTGATCCTCATTATTCGTGAATTCCATGTTTGTGAATTCACCTACTCACTTGTTTCTAACCCCAAGTCAGTGCTTGTCATGCTTTTGTGGTCATTTAGGAACATGGGCAAAATATTGAAGTCATCCGATGTTCACATTCCCTGCTAAGGTCAAACAAGGCAACACTCTGCCTTCTTATATCAGCTTTCATGCTTCACACAGAGTCCTTTTCATGGTCTATTTAGTGTTAGGTGGTCACTTTTTCTTCTTCAATTTTTGTGCTTTTTCTTGTTGATGTTGCCATTTAAAATGCCCCACAAGCATAGTGCTGGGGTGCTGTCTAAGGCAAGAAGTCTGTGATGTCCCTTAGAAAGAAAATATGTGTTAGATAAGCTCTGCTCAGACATGAGTTATAGTGTTGTTGGCTGTGATTTTGATGTTTTGGAGCAACAATCAATATATATTAAATAAAGTGTCTTTAAACAGAAACACACATAAAATATGGTTCAGTATGAATCGATTGTTGAAAATGCTGCAGCCAGAGTCTTGCAGAAACCTAATCCTTTATTTCCTCTAATAGCAACGGTTCATCATTCACTAATTCAGTTTTCTCAGAGATTCATAGAGCATAAGTGCTACGAAAAACGAGAATCACTTATACAGTGGAAGTACTGGGCCTGCTCAGCAGCCTTAGAGTAGACCAGGTAAAGGGTTAACTGATGCGAGAATGAGTTTTGAGGGCTGTTCCAACCGAACGACTTTGAAAGCAATGACTTTGTAGGGCTTGAAAGCTAAAGAAGTCAAGGCAGCATGAGTTTGATACAAGAAGACACTGGAAGGTTATAAATAGTCAAAGGTCAGGTTTGGAGGGAATAAGGCAGCTGTAAGGATAGGAGGTTGTAGTTAAAGTCATATTAGAAAACTAGTAGCCCATTGCAGGAAGATTCCTGCAAGAATAGGGCTTCCTGAGCCAGAGCTAAGCAGAGAAGGGAGTGAAGCCAGCCTTGGCTCCCACCTCTGCCACCTCAACTCCCTTCTCTGCCGCCTCGGCTCCCTCCTCTTCTCCCTCCCTTCTTCACCGTCTCCACTGCCTCAGATCCGTTCCCTTCTCCACTGCTTGGCTCCCTTCTGCAGCACTTGGCTTCCTTCTATGCTGTCTTTAGTCTTCACTCTCCTGTGTATGCAAATTAACCGCCCTCTTTGATGGGTTAACTTGCATACAGTTGCTCTGATTGGCTGGTGGGCGTGGCTTAGGTGTCTGGGAGTGATGGTTAATTTGCATGTTACTATTTTATTAGAGTAGGTGGGAGGGTAGAAATGAGGGCTGTGAAAGAAGGCAGAACAGCACGTTATTGGATCCATCGTTCACAGGAGCATTGAGTTCTAAGGGACAATGTAGTGATAGCTCAGAGGGCCCAGAGAGCTAACAAAGACGGTCTCAGTGCCCACTGAGCGCAGCTGTGTGCCTGTTTCCAGAGGTCCCAAGCGCCCTGAGACATGACCCAGGAATGTTTAAAGTCCAGGTGTGAAAGTGGGTATAAAGAGGCCTAAGCGAGGTATCAAATGAGTGACAAGGTTCTTCACTACACAGAACACATTGTACTTTTTGGTATACACCCTCTTTGTACCATGGGAAGGACATGGAGAAAAAAACAACAAGGTTGTTTACTGATTAAATATAGGGGCAGGAGGGGAGGAAAGGAGTTGCTCCCAAGTGTTGACTAATTGTCACGAGATGCTTTTTCTTCTACAGAGAGCTAGATTGATGGTATGCTTCCAGAATTTTCTTTATCTCTTGGTGCCTGTAATTCTTCAGTTTTCAGTTCCCTTGTCATGTGATTTTCATTATTATGGCATTTGAGACTGGCGGATGTGCATACTTATGGTTTGGTAAATAGAGGTAATGATCCCTCTCAGTTCTGTTTGTGCCCGGGGTGGGTTAGACGGCTTGCTTCCTCTTGACTCTCTTAAAGGTTTCGCTCACACCTCTCTGGACACTTTGATTCTAGTCTCCAAAACTTTTCCACTGGCCATCGGAATAGATTTTGTGTCTTTTCTCATTAGTCGTTGCGATGGGGTTTGGAAATGAAGGAGAGGCAAATCACACACGTACACTACCACTGTAATTCTTAAGAGTTTTCTAGAGATGAGCTACTGAATTCGATAGCCACTAACTACATGTGGCTGGTGAACACCTGATATGTGGCTGGTCAAAATTGAGATGTTCTCTAAGTGTGAAATTCACACTGGGTTTTAAAACCAGTATGAAAAAAATGAATTAGAATATTGTATTAATAATTTTTATATTGATTACATGTTGAAATAAGATCTTATGTATAGGGATGGAAAAAAGTAGGTTTACAGTTGTGAGTACATGAAACAGTTTATTATTGTATTACTAGAGGCCTGGTGCATGAAATTCGTGTATGCGTAGGGGGCAGCTGGAAGGCCCCTCAGCCAGCCTGTGCCCCCTCGCAGTCCAAGAGCCCTCAGGGGATGTCGGACATCCTTAGCGCTGCTGCAGAGGTAGGAGAGGCTCCCGCCACCTGAGCCCGCTTGTGGCTGAGCGATGCTCCTCCTGTGGGAGTGCACTGACCACCAGGGGGTAGGTCCTGAGTTGAGCATCTGCCCACCAGTGGTCAGTGCACATCATAGCAACCTGTGGTTCCACTGTTCAGTCGATTTGCATATTAGCCTTTAACTATATAGGATTTTCCATATGAACAACTATAAACCTACTTCTGCTCACCCCTATATGATGGATTAAATAAATTATTAAAATTCATTTCACCTGTTTCTTTTTGCTTTTTAAAAATTTGAATACTAGAAAAACTTTAATTTTATATACAGAGTTCATATATATTTCTGTTCAATAGTATTTTGTTGCTTCCTTTGAGTTTCCAGGGAACACTTTGAAAATGACTAGAATATGTTACTACTACTAAAAACAAAATTGCTGGCTCCATTTGTATTTGTAATGTCATTGAAGTTGCTAGTGTACCTGAATGTAGTTTTTTTAAATAAATAGGATATTGTCACCAATAATAAAAAATGCCTCTGCTAAGAAAACTTTTCCCTAAAAAGTTTGTTCTTTTTCTTTGGAAATCCTTCTGTAATAAATAAAATCAAGTCAATAGTCACAACAGTTCTACTGGATGAAATATAACTGAATCCCTTTAATAATTAATATCAAGGTTAGTGTTGGCATGTGGTTTGGACTAATTAAACACAATCAGATTTTTAAATGTGTAATTACTTTTCAGAAGACTATTTGAATCTATGTCACCTCCAGCCAAGGCATATTGAGGTTATGAGGGACTATTTCCAGAATTTAGGTGAACAGCTATTTGTGAGGCAGCCTTAGTAAACATGAGAGAAAAGAGGTCACTTCTAACTTAAAAACCATTTACTAAGTGCCTTCACTCTGCTCAGTGCTAGCTTAGCTACATAAGAAAAACCCAAAAGAAATTAAAAATGTAGTGTCCATGCCCTCAGGAAGTTCATGATCTGGTGTAGAAGTTCTCCAGGGATATTCTAACAATCTGATGTATGTGATGAAATGTTAGAAGAGAGTAATGCCTTACAAAAGTAGCTAAAGCATTAAAATCTGAAAATTGTTATTACAAAATGCAGGTTCAAGGCCACTGTGAATCAACACCACTTGCATGTGTCTTCTTTTCTGGGAATTGTGCATGGCCTGCAGCCCTCCTTCCCTACACTGTGACCGTTGCAGTGTGTAAGACACAGGTGTAGGCAAGGGGGGAAACTTGAACTTGGCTGTTGGGGAGATTCTAGCTATAATAAACAAATAGAGAATCTTCTGAAGCATTGTCTATAGAGAGTCCCTTGTGCCTTTCCATTATAGATAAATGTTGAAACATCTTTGGAAAAGGGTCATTGTGAGGAGTTTTTACAGGTTTGATTGCCCTTGGTTTGG
>PVJC01017571.1:0-32344 GCA_004026665.1 Murina feae | reverse complement strand
GCCATCTTGGCTGGGTTGATTTGCATATAGTCGCTCTGATTGGCTGGTGGGCATGGCTTGGATGTAGCAGAATGACACCTAATTTGCATATTACTCTTTTATTAGATTAGATTACTCACTTAGTTCAGCCCTTTGTATTCAGCATGTCTCTATCAAAATAAACCCATGTTTCTATGAAAATTGAAGCTTTTTTTTTTTTGTGGCCCACACAAACTTAAACCTTGTCTATTTGGCCCATGTTAACCTTTGAGTTTGACATGCTTGGTGTAAAAGTTTGGACCCCTGGACAAGCCATAGGATGCTTAAATATTTCACGTGGTGAAGGGACCTATCCTCAGCCTGATGTAGGGACCACCTACCTACTGCTGGAAATCCCCCAGCTTTGATTTTCCCTCTGTCCTGAAGTTCTTCACATTTTTGAGGAAAGACAATGAGGCCAGAAGTTTCCAAGTGGCCCACTGCAGTCCCCTCCAGTGTCCAGAAAGTCCCTCTTGCTCAGTCACTCTCCCTCCCTTCTTTTCTTTCTTCCTATCTGTTCTACACATTACCTATTTAAAGAATCACATTGAATTAAGTTGTAGTAAAAGGAAATAAGACAGACATGGAAGAAAAATATTGTCATTAGAAAGTGTAGTGATTGGGCAACAGCAGGACTTGGGAAGGAACATCACATCATTTCTAAGGGAAGGATTCCATCCGATGAAACACCATATCAGGAAGGAAAGTTTCTCATTTAATCTATGGGGTGAACATTCTGTGAAGCCTTCCAAAGAGATAGGTAAACAAACCTGAAGCATGTTTGGGGAAATGGCTGTGATTAGTTTTACTTTATCTCTTCCATGGAAATCAGCTCATTAGAAGGCCGACAACATAGTGTTGACAAATTTTCACGGGGGTAGACAAGAACAATATCTCCTGATATCTACCTTTTAGGAATATGCATAAGGAAACTATACACAATGCACAGAAATAGAAAAACATATTCTTATTCACAAAGAGAAACAGGTAATGGCACAAATATCAATTAATGCTGATAAGACTTCATATTTGCTGGTAACAGAGCTATGGTTGCACAAGGAATTCTCTAGTTCCATGATCATCAGTGGGGAGAACTGGTCTATGGGATGCATGATTGTGGGAAGGATGCTAATTTCATCTAGGAAAGAATAAAATAATATTCAAAGCCTGCTCACTCAGTATCAGAGCTGCAGTGAAGTGATTTGCTTCTTTAGATTCTATGCTGAGTTTTGCTGGCACCCTGCATTTAGGAAATCAACAACACACTACTCACAAGGAACTTAGTATCTAAAAAAAGCCCACATTGTGCTTTAAGCCTTTTAGAACAAAAATAATAAAAGTCAAGAGGTTAAAGTTTATTCCTGTAATTTTCTCAGAAACATCTGTGCAATGTTATATGGGAGCTGAATGTATATTCCATGTGGATCATTGTCAATTGAAATGTGGTTGAAGAACTAGTGGTTTAGTCCTGAAGGCTCATTGTCTCACTTGATCCCAATTACGTATATATGATTTCCTATGAGCAAGTACAGGAGAATTTTTTTTAAATAAGAAATACCTTTTATGTTCACATTCATTGTCATTATATTTTATATTTGCTATGTCTCAACAGTGTAACTCATTTCAGCTAACAGCCCCCAGGAGAATAGAGGAGGAAAGCCACAAAGCAATAAATTCCAATTGAGCACTTACTATGTATGGCACTATGAGACCAGAGTCCCTAAAGAGGGTTCAATCCAGTAGACTATGTAAGGAAGATGGACAAATAACTATAATAAATCAGGGCAGAGTAGGGTCAGTGTCTTATGAAAGTGGGTAAAAACATGGAGCACTGAGTAGATTGCCTTTTGAAGAGGCTCAGCAAAGCTTTCATACAGGAGATGGTGAAAGGGAAAAGGGTATATAAGTCAGATGTCAGCTGGGTTCTCCTTGCTATTGGGAACTAAGTCAGGCTAGCCTGACACCCACTCCAAACCCCTTGGAAAATCCAGAGCTCTTCTCACCATGTTCTCATGGGCTCCTCTGCATCTTTCACCATTCATTTATTTCCTCTGCTGAAACTCGCCTCCTTCCTTGACTCTCACTAAAAACCACTTACACAGAGCCTTTCTAAGGCTAAGGTGCAGTGATTACTAAAGGTGTTGAAGAGACAGGACTTGCAGCCCAATAATGTACACATCGTACAACTAAACATTAGTCATCCCTGTTCTTAAAAACCCTTCAGGTGCCCCACTCGCTCACTCATTCTCTTATTCTGCTGCCTCTCTTTCTCTTCTCTTCTTGGGTCAGGGCGCAAAAAACCCAACTCCCTTCATTTTCTTAAACATAGTGATTCATCCTATTTCACTCTGTGCTCTTCCTTTAAACTGTGGATCAGGGCCCACTTTTACCAACAAAATGACCCATTGGTGTATGATTTCCTTAAATAATGACTTTTTGCCTCATTTAAGGTGAATTCTGGTTGATATGCTTTTGTTTTTAACTACGATGGCAATTTTGCAAGGCAGCTCTGGAAGATAAGGATGTCCTATAGGGTCCTAAGTTAAAAGACCTAGAAGAATTCTTAAAGATTTTTCAAATGCCTGTCCCTCGTTTTACAAATAAGAAAACTGAGGGTCAAGCTTGCTCCAAGGTATGAATTAAATGGTGGAGGAACTCTGCCATCTCAGTGCTTTTTCCCCTGATGGTGGGTACATTATGATGAAGGTAGAAGAGGGAAGAACAAGGCTTTCATTATAGCAGGTGTGGTTAGGAATGACATAGGGTAGCAAAGGTACTCACTCATCACGAAGGTGTGCATAGTAAAGGTAGCTTCTTTATTTCCTGGTAGGTGAAAGCCACCTACTACACCATTGGATAATAGAAACAATCTAAATTTTTCAAGTAACATATTTCAGTCTCTTTCGGCTTAGTTTCCTTGCATTTTAAGCACTGTCAATTCAAATGTCAACCCCTATTGGTGTTTGCAGGTAAACACTCAGCCTTCTTATGGGAGGCATATCAGGTTCTCAGAGCAGAAGAGAAGAGTCTTCTGGACTATCATTGGAACTCTTCTGGAACACGGTAAAGCTGGGCTGCTGCACACACTGGTGACCACAAGGATGCAGGTTGTCCAGTCTGGCCTTTTGAGGGTGATGTGCTGGCACCAGCTCTTAGAGCATGTGGCCCTTGGCTGAAATCTTCAATCACAATAGCCTCATTTTCCCAACCTAGGCTACTGGGGCCTTGGAGATATCCAGATAATATGGGGAAGACCAAGGGCCTTAGACCGGTAGATGTTTACCTGAGGCAGAGTGTTTTATGTTGATACTTGAAAAGAATGCTATTGCTGGATAGAGTGTTCTGTAAATTCAACTTAAATCTTTTTGGTTGGTGGAATTGTTGAGTTCTTCCATGCTCTTGCTGATTTTATGCCTTGTTGTTCTATCCATTGTTGAGAGAGGGATTTGAAGTCTGCATGTGTAATTGTGGATACATCTATTCCTCTTTTCATTTATATCCATTTTTGCTTCACATATTTTTCAGCTCCATTGTTTGGGACATAGACATTTAGAATTGCTATATAATGACTCTCTGTGTCTCGAGTGGGTTTCTTTGTTCCGAAGTCTACATTATCTGATGTTAATGGAGCCACTTCTGTATTCTTTTGATTAAGGTTTCCATGATATATATTTTTCACTCATTTTACTTTCAACCTGCTTATAGCTCAAAGGAATGAAGTGAGTTTTCTAAAGACAGCATGTAGTCAGGTCATGTTTTTTAATCCTCTCTTTCAGTTTCTATTGAGACTATTTGCAATAACCTAATTATCAGCCCCTTCTACATTTATGCAGCTGAGTATAAAGGAGAAAAATCGCACAGTGGACGGAATTGGTGAACCAAAGTTTTATGGTATTCAATTTCCAATTATCCCCATGCTGCTGGCCATTCCTACTGTGTTTATGGTTCTCTCTCTCTCTCTCTCTCTCTCTCTCTCTCTCTCTCTCTCTCTCTCATTCCTCATAGCAATGAAGCCACCTCCTCACATCTGAAGCCCTTTCCTCACATCTCCCCACCTACTTCACTCTCACTTGCTACTTCATGGAGAAAACAGAACCCATCCGGTGGGACTCTACACCTGCAATCTTGCACACATCTGTACTCATTCTTACTTGACTTTCATGATCAGCGATGAAGTCCCCCCTTCTAAAGCCAGTCTGAGCTATGTAGCCCATTATAGCCTACACACTTAGTCACCTTACTCATCAATTATTGCCTTTCTTCTAGTTTTCTGAAGAGCATCCTTTCTAAAAATCATTACAAAATCCATCCTGCTTACCTTCGGATTACTTTTTCACCTCTAGCTTTCTTTGTTCTGAATGAAGTCTACATTATCTGATGTTAAGAAAGCCACCTTCCCTCCCCACTTCAAAGCTAGGATTTGTAAATGTGCTTTCTATACTTCCTGACATCATATTCCCTCTTCAAACAGTCTCATATTTTCCCTTACAATGTTTTACCAATTCTTTCAAAGATCTCCAAAGGCATTTATTGCTGAAGCTGGCAGATACCTTTCAACCTTACCTTACTTGACACCTTTATAGATTTTGCACAATTGAACAATATCTTCTTTTGGGGGAAAAAAAACAAAACTCCCTTCTCTTCTGCTTTCCCTTAACCTCTCTGACTACTCTCTCTCATTCTCTGCCAGTGTTCCCTGTTTTAGTCTTACTTCTCTCTTTGCTCACCTGGACACTCATCTAAGCCTTGACTCCTCACTTCTCTTATTCCTTACACTGAATATATCACCACATCTTTCATTCTATTACCATTGTGTATTGGTAAGCTCAAGCTTCCATAACAAAAATACCATAGACTGGGTGGCTTTAACCCATTTATTTTTTCACAGTTCTGCAGGTTGGACATCTGAAATCCAGATGTCAGCCTGGTCATTTTCTGGTAAGGATTCCTTTGCAGGCCTGGAGTTATTATTTTAATAGTTTCCAAACTGACCTCTTTGCCTACATTATCCCTCTCAAAGCCATTTCCCATACTGTATTAGACCAACACATCTGAGGCAGAAATCAGGCTTCACCACTTCCTCGCAAGAGATACTTCAGTAGTTTCTGATAGACTTCCTGTGAAATCTACACACTTTGTTTTCTAAAATATGTTTAATTGATTTCCAAGAGAGAAAGGGAGAGGGCAAGAGGGATAGAAACATCAATGATGAGAGAGAATCATTGATCAGCTACCTCTTGCACACACCCTACTGTGGATTGAGTCCACAACTCGGGCATGTGCTCTAACCAGGAATTGAACTGTGACCTCCTGTTCATGGGTTGATGCTCAACCATTGAGCCACACCAGCTGGGCTACACATTTTAAATAGCATGGAAATCCCTCCATGTTTGGGCTATTGCTTATCTCTTCAGTTCAATCTCTTCCCTCTCCCCTTGTCCTCTGTGATACCTCCATAGTGCAGTATGTAGGGTTTGATGAACACACTCTGCTTGTTAAATTTTCCTCATTCTCAGAACTCAATTTAGATGTCATCTCTTCTAGCAAGTACTCTATGATCCTTAGGCTTAATTGGGTGCTTTTCCTAAATGTCTCCACCACTCACTGTGTTTACTTCTATCATATCACTCAGCAGACTTTGTCATAGTTGTTTTGCATTTGTCTGTCTCCCCACTTTGACTAAAAGCTCCTTGCAGGCAGCCGCTGGTTCTTTACTCCTCTCCCTGTCCCAAGTCTAGGGGTGCAGTTTTTAGCACAAGTAGATACTCATGTTTGTTTATTAAGTAGAAGACAATTTCATGCAACTTCTCTTTTTATTGATGAGAAAACTAATAAAGAGAATATAAGCTATCATTCAAACAAAGCCACGCTAGCAAGAAGCCCAGAAAACAAAGAATACCATCATCAATAAGCCAACTCAAGATTTTCAGGCCTAGCACTGACACTAATGAAAAAGATAAGCACAATGGTATTATTCCAGTTCTTTGGGCCTTTATCTGCAAAATGAAGAGGTTGGACTAGATCACCACCTGTTTTCTTCTAATGCTAAGGTTCTGTAATTCCATGTAAGGAGACCATTAACTGTCTGGTCAGAATTTTTTAGAAATCACAAACCTGGGATATTTCTTGCTCTACTGTAAAGGAATTTGGGGATAGACTGCATTTATGAAGAGTCTAGGCAACCAGGGTTTCTCTTCACTGCCCATTCATTTCTTTATTAAATCAACATTTATTGAGCAACTAATGTCTACCAAGCATGTAAAGCTTTTCAGTTTAGACATTTCATAAGTGCTGACAAGCAATAAATAAAAAAAGAACAAAATTCTCTATGAGGACAATTCGATGTAATTTTCAAAGTTCAGACTGAAACAGTGACTTTATAGGGAAAACTATATAGAAGGTACTAACAAGTGCCCTATTCAATTGCATTTAGAAATGGTTATGTAACTGTTACATAGAACAAGCATGACTCATAGGATGCAATCAATCATAAAGCAACACTTTGAATTTATTCCACAAATTAACACTTTCTCTGCTCTTGGGTGAAATGTAGAACAAATTTTTCTTCTTATAACTCGCAAGTAATATATTTTTTGGCCAATAATTAGCATGTCTAGATTCATGTCATGGTAAAAACATCAACCATGAGGCTTCTCCTCTCCCTAGCTCGGTTTCCACAAACACTTACAGTTGGGAGAGCAGCCTGTGTCTCTCCTCCCCCCCATCACCGCCCTTTCAGCTTTCAGCTTTCACACCTCTCACCTCTCAGGTTGGAGTCCTGAGAGAAGGATGAAAGGGGAGCAAGAAAGTTCTTTCCTGTCTAATAGTATCAGAGTTCTCTGGCTTTGACAGGTATTCAGAGTTGCCTCTCTTGGTGGTATTGTGTGAGTTCTTTGGAGACACTGCAGGATAGGACTTCTCTCACCTACATTTTCCTATAGACTGAGTGCATCTCAATCTGGCTGATCACTTACCCTTTGTCAGATCCCAGGAATCTGATACCAACTCCAGCCTTTTTGTTCATCTGGTCACCCATCCAGATAACCCTCTTAGGACACATGTTAACTCATGCCCGCTTTCACTTGTGGGTGGCCCATGTCTGATCCACTTTCTTTGGCCCTGATAGCCCTAGGAAGGGGAGGTGGAGACACGTGGCACACAAACTACTTTGAGCAAAACAACCCTCACCTTGCCTCTCTCATTTTCCTTTTTAATGTACTTTTAATTGACATAAGGGCTTGGAAAGCCATGAATCAGATTTTGACAATCTCCTCTGTAAATTTTTCAAAGTGAGGATCTTGTACTTCACTATGTTTAAATGCTTTGGCTGAATCTTTCATTCTTTTCAGTTATACCTGTCTTATGATGGTAGAATGACCAATTTCTGATCACATTTTTGGCTTATACTTGCCATGTCACTGTAACAAGTAGCCTTTTCCTTTTCTAGTTTCCTCGTCTAATATTTTATTGATTTTTTACAGAGAGGAAAGGAGAGGGATAGAGAGTTAAAAACATCAGTGAGAGAGAAACATTGATCAGCTGCCTTCTGCACACCCTCCACTGGGGATGTGCCTGCAACCAAGGTACGTGCCCTTGACTGGAATCGAACCTGGGACCCTTAAGTCCTCAGGCCGACACTCTATCCACTGAGCCAAACCGGTCATGGCAATAAGTTTTTGTATAATTTTTAAAAAGTACTTCTTTTTATAAACTATAGATTGGGCATTGCATTCATGTTCTGGGCTGCTATAACAAAATACCACAAACTGGGGTGGATTAAACAACAGGCGTTTATATGTTATAGCTCTGGAGGCTAAAAGTCCAAAATCAAAGTGTCAGCGGGGCCACACCCCTCTAAAGATTCTGAGATAGAATCTATTCTAAATCTCTCTCCAGCTTCTGGTGGTTGCTGACAACCCTTGGCATTCCTTGGCTTATACTTGCATCACTTTGATTTTTGCCTCTGTTTTCACAAGATAATCTCTCTGAATGTGTTTCTGTATGGTGTTCTTATAGGTACATCAATCATTGCATTCAGGGTTCACCCTAACCCAGTATGACATCATCTTAACTTGACTACTTCTGAAAAGACCCTATTTCCAAATAAGGTGATACTCACAGGAGCTGGGTAGACTTGGATGTGGCAGGATACACTGTCACAATCCAATGCAGGTACTACAGATTTTTCTGCAGAAAGGTTCAGTATCAGCGCCAATATGATGTTATATTTTTTCCCAAATAATGTTTTTAAAATATAGAGAGATAGTATTAATTTTGGAAAGGCTTATGGAAGTAGGAACCCCTGGGTTTCACTGAAGTGCAGTGTAATATTCATAGAGTAAGATGACAAAAGAGGCATACAAACAGCTTAATAAGCATGGGTATGTATCGTATGAGAAATCAAAGAAAGCTAATAATAGCTCCCCCAGAGATGAGCGAGCGGATGCTTTTCCACAGCTGAATCCTCAGCGGGATGATGCAGTCTTTGTTGACTTTGCCATGTGACTGATGAAAACAAAAGAGATACAAGGAAGACAAATGACATAATTTTGAGTGGTTTGACTATACACATACTAAAGTTATAATAGCACTAGTAGTGATGTGTTGCTGTATATAATTATCTATTTTTGAGCTTCTGCAACATTTCAGAAAATTTTCCTGGGAGTGTTTTCCCCCTCTACCGGGTTTCCCTTTTTCCAAAAATTCAAATGGTGCCTTCTTAGAACCTTATTCAAATAATGACACAACAGCAGGCATAAAACTGAAAGCAACTAAAAGAGAACCTTCATGATAGTCATCAAAATTGAATCTTTTATAGAAACATCTAATACAGTTTCTTTATGAATTATCAAGTAAAGTCTATCCTGAGAAAATGTAGACTTTGGAAAGGTGTAATGAACAGTTAATAGTTGCATATGTTTGATTACTAGCCATTCACTCTTTCTATTCTCAAATAACTTCTTCCTAGAATCTTTGATTTTGTTTGGCCAAGTATTCCTTTTGGAAATTCATATATTTATCCATCCCTGCTAATTCAATGAGCCTGCCATGCAACTTTAGAAACTTAGAGGGACTTCATTAAATAGCATGCATTTCTTATTCAAAATGATTGCTGACATTTTTTATTACTACTTTTACCTCTATTTTACATATAACTTCTTTTCTGAATGTGGCAAACAATGTGTACCTTCCTTTGCATGTGCAAAAGGAGTCAGTGGATGCCAATCCATTCTTTCTGTGCAATTTATGCCAAATTTAAATCTTCCGTTGGATAATTGTTTTCTTTATGTATTACCATGTCTTTATTGTAATTTGTATTATATTTTCTTTTGTAAAGATATTTGGATTCTTGTAAAAGTGTTACGTATATAAGTAATGAAACAACACCCACGCCATTATTTAGCTACTCTGGGTGCTGCCACACTGCTTTCTTTTCTTTCTTTTTTCTCCTCTCTCTCTTTTTTTAATCCTCGTAAGAATAGTTCTTAGGAATAGAAATGATGCAATGATCTTAAAGATATAGTCAGTGTTTACTGTTAGTTAATGAAGAGTAATGTTTATTTCAAAATGGGCCTCTAGAACTGATTGCTTTAAACTTTATGTCATTTTATGCTAGCTTAAAACACAGTAGTAGCAGATGTGGTGCACTCTGTATAATGTTCCACCATAAACTGATCATAGCAGGAGGTATAGTACCATCAGTTCAAGTAAAATGGTTGTATGGTACCCTGAGAAATTATTGAGCTTCTAGATGGATTGGCTTGTTAGTATGAAATAAACCAAGCAACAAAAAATATTTTTTTTCTACCTTAGAAAAGGGGTCAAAAATACAAGATATGCAAAACCACTAACATGTTTATACTCAATAGTTTTCGACAACTTTTAGAATTCTGTTTGCATAAAGGGCTCCGTGCAGTGTTGGAATTTCAAGGCTCACACTGCAGTGGGCCCAAGAAGTTCTGGAGTCTTAGATGCTGAGAAAGAGAAGGATCTAAGGTCTTCTTCTCTCCACCTCTGCTCGCCTCCTCCTCTTTTATAGGAGACATTTGGGTACAGGACAGGCCGGGACTGCATCAGCACAGGTCATGGAAAGGAGAGGGAACAAAGATCCAGAGGGGACAGAGCCTCCGTTCAGAGCTGACCCATCCCCAGGAGGCAGCCAGGCAGGCCAGCAGGCAGTGGTCAAAGGGCGTGACTAGCTCCGATTGGGCCAGGCTATTTGGATATCTGAGTTCTGGAAGAAGTCCAGATGACAATACTCAGAATCAGGCATGGTTCCAGGTGATCTGTTCAGTCACAGCAGGCCCCCCGCCAGAAGCTGAGAAGGGAGGAGGAAATCATATTGTACTTCCCAAGGGAAGGGGGCAGCAAGAGTTTGGCACAGCATCAGGATGAGCCAAGGAAACTGGAATTCATGCCAGGATCTAACCCCTGCAGAGAACTGAAGTCCCCAGCAGAGAAGCTGAGGCCGACTGGAGTTACAAGACTTTGGCCAAAGTGGTAAGAGAACATAGAGACTCAGCTTCCAGGAGAACCAGATTTCTAGGTCTCTAGGCAACCAAACCAGTTTCATCTATTAATAGGGCTAAGGCTGATGACAGGATCAGGACGGGCTCAGACTGATTGGGAACAACTAAAAGCTTCTGGAACTTTAATGTGCATAAGAATTGCCCAGGGAGCTGATTACAATGCAGATTCTGATTGGGTAGGTTTGAGCTGGGGCCAAGATCTGAATTTCTAGCAAGCTCCTAAGCCATGCCGCTGGTTGTCTAGAGAATCCAAGCTTACAGACATTCCCTTTTCTCCTCCCCACTGCTCTCTCTCCACCCATTTCACCTGCCCAAGCACATCCTTCCTCCCTTGCCCTCCTCATCAAAGGTCTGACCACCTTCTCCTCTTTCCTTTCCCTCTTCCTATCCTCCTAAGCCCTTTGTCCTCCTGCATTTCTTCAGTGAAGACCACCACCAGAAAAAGAACTTCTGTTCAGATAACAGAAGGGGTAAGATAGCAAAAGCTAGACCCTTTCCCCCACTGTCAGTTACACAACTAAATCTTTGTATGCTTGATAGATACAATTAGTCCAGACTAATGTCTTTTTCAATTTCTGTCTCATAAAGAGCATAAAGAACATGTGACCTCTTACATTTCCTTCCTGATAGATTCCAAAAGTGAGAACTGAGTGCCTCCTTCAGCAGCACATACACTAAAATTAGGGCAACATGGAGAAGATTATCACAGCCCCTGCATGTAGATGACACGCAAACTTATGAAGCATTCCATATTTTGAAAGACATTAAAATCAGGATAAATTAATGGCAAAATAAATTGTGTTGATGAAAGTTTTACTATATTTACCAATATAGTAAAACTTTACATTTTACTTGCATTAATCTATAATAATCCATGCAAATCCAACAAAAATCCCAACAGAATTTTAGTGAAATCTAATTCTAAAACTTGAATAAAAGAGCAAATGGCCAAGAACAGCTAAGAAAATTTTAGAGATAAAGAACAGAGTGGAAGAAAACAAGAGAATAGTATGGGAAGTGTGAGCTTCTATACTACAAGAACTGAAGGCATAATATGTAGCTGGAGTTATTAAAATGGTGTAACAATAGATAGTTCTACCTAACATGATCGTAAGCTATTTTGATTTTATTTGTGATTTTTAAATTTTCTACTCTAAACATATATTAGCTTTGTGATGAAAAGTAAAGTTAAAAAATAAATGCTTTATAAAAAGAAAATATCTACTAAAATATTTTTTTTTTTAATTAGAATGGTGTCACATGTATATTTTAAGTTTCTATTCCCTGGAAAAAATGTCTGTACATAGTATACACTGAATGTGTTTCCACTTCTTGTACTAAGGGGTTCCTAGTTCCTGGCTTATACTAAAAACTAATCATATAATGTGGGGTCAGTGAATTAAGATCTCTCAGACAGTTTTTCAATTTGAAAAATGATGCTATAGATAGCTTCCCAATTCACCTTAGTGGATTTATTATTGGAATTCTACCAGATAACATGTGACACTGCTTTACAACATGAAACATTATACAAATGAAACTATTAATTTTAGTATCTGAAACGAAGCACTTGTAGATTTTAGAATTTTGTTCCATTTCATGTTGGTGTGACTGGACTATTTGAGACATTTGGGCTCAAGAAGTGAAGGGGGCTGGAAAAGCATAGTTTAAATCACAACCCCTCTCCCCATGGCCCATCTCACTTCACAGCTGTTTTCCATTCATTCAATGACAATATTTATTGAGTGCCAATGTGTACTAGAGCCTGCAGTTATGATGATGAAACAGTCACTCCTTGCATGCAGGAAACTTGTGGATTAGCAGAGTGTTTGTGAACAAAATAGGCAATTTCAAAATAGAGTGACAGATGCTGTGTGTGGTAAGCCCAGGGTGCCCTGGAGTTCTTTCAGGGTCACCATTCAGGTCTGGTTGGTTATAAAAGGGTTCCTGGACCATGTAATAGTTCAGATGATGAAAAGGGTGAAGGAGAACAGTAAAGTTTGTTAGGAGTCATGACAAGGGGGAGGGGAAGTGCTCTAGGCACAGAGAGGAACACTTGTACTGCTCCAGGGGCAAGAAAGAGCAATGGAACTACTTTGATGTTTTAACAAAACAAAAACCTAGACCGTAATGCTGCTTAGGCCTGGGTCAGCATGAGTTCAGCATGAGCCTTATTGCAATAAGTTTTAGGGGGGGGTCATCCCCCCACTAACCTCCTGACCACTCCACGACCTGCCTTTCCCCTTCATTGCCTGGCCTTTCCTTTGGAAAAAATAGCACTCTGAAGAGGTGGGAAAAGGCTTTTTTCTTTTAAAACAGCAGCATTATTAACAGAGAAGGAAAGTCTCCTATGAGCTATAGCAAAATCCTACAGATTGGTTTATGAATCAATGCAGCTTAGGTTAAAGCAACCTAATTTCCTGAAAGCCACTTTATGGCTTTAGGCTTCCAGAGGGGCATAAAGCTTATATGATATTTGCTCTTAGTTAAAATTAAATGGAAACGGAAAAAAACAACAACAAAGAGGAAATCTTTTGGGAGGTCATATCATT
Organism: Murina feae; assembly: GCA_004026665.1. NCBI lineage: Eukaryota > Metazoa > Chordata > Mammalia > Chiroptera > Vespertilionidae > Murina > Murina feae. The sequence goes on along the minus strand of PVJC01017571.1, from coordinate 19,245 downwards.
GAAGAAAAAAAATTAAAGGCTACAGAGCAATGAAGACAAAATATACATGCTGCATTAAGAAGGTCTGGCAGTATCCTATATAATAAAAGCCCAGCGATGTTTACAGCATAACGGCCAGAACGACTAGACAACCAGCAGGTAGCTATGATGAGCACTGACCCAGACTTTGCTGTTGGTGCCCTGACAGCCCTGAATCTCATTCACCTGCACCCTGGATCCTGACAACAGAGAGATGGGGGACAGATACCCGCACCCTGGACCCTCATAGCAGGGAGGCAGGAGACCCATTCCTCGCAGAATCAGCCATTGATTAGCTTGCTGTCTGCACCCTGACAGCCCAGATTCCCGTTCACTAGTGTGTATATATATATATATATATATATATATATATATATATATATATGCCTAAGCAACTGTTATGATGGAATGACTGGAACAACTAAACAATTGGTGCACTGACCACCAGGGGGCAGAAACTCAATGCAGGAGCTGCCTGCAGCCTGCAGGCCACAATAGCTGATAAGGCCTGCTGGCCAACCTCCCAGGCTTTTCCACTGACCGGCAGGTTCTGAGCACCCAATTGGGGTGAGGCCCCAGGCTGGGAAAGGGAACTGGAGGTGAGTGGTGAGGGAAGAAGGAGGCAGAGAGGCTGAGAGGCGGGGAGCTTGATCGGCCCTGATTGCTGGCCAGGCCTAGGGATCCCACCCATGCACAACTTTTTTGCACTGGGCCTCTAGTCTCTCTATATAAAAGCCTAAGTGATCGTTACAACCAAACAACCAGAACGACCAGAAAAACCGGTTGACCAGTAGCTATGATGCACACTGACCACTAGGGGGTAGATGCCCAATGCAGGAGCTGCCCCATGGTGGTCAGTGCACTCCCACAGCCAACCTCCCATGGCCCCTCTTCCGGCCCAGCTGGCCCCACATCAGCCCTGATCGGGGGCTGGCTGACCAATTTCCTACAGCCCTTAACACTGGCCATTCAGCCAACCTCCTGGGGGTCCCTCCCCCTGGCTGGCCAGCCCCCCAGTAAATCTTGATCACTGGCCAGGCCGAGGTACCCCACCCGAGCACTATCAGGGCCAGGGAGGGACAAGGGAGGTTGGCCAGCTGGGGAAGGACCGTGGGAGGGCTCCAGGTGTGTCCATCCTGTCTCGCTCAGTCCTTATTGGCTGGACTCCAGCAGCAAGCTAACCTACCAGCCAGAGTGTCTGCCTTCTGGTGGTCAGTACACATCATAGCGAGCAGTTGAGCAGCCTTAGCGTATCACTAGCATATTGTGCTTAATTGGTTGAATGGCCAACTAGATGAGCAGACACTTAGTATATTAGGCTTTTTATTATATAGGACTAGAGGCTGGGTACACAAAAATCATACGCTAGGGGGAGGGATCCCTCAGGTTGGCCTGTGACCTCTCACAGTCTGGGAGCCCCATGGTAGATCACCCCAAAGAGATAGGCACTGCCCACCCAGCCAGGGCTCTGTGATGGACTGTCCCTGCAGATTCAGGCTACCCGCAGCGCCACTGGCCAGGTAGCCTGGGCCTCCATCTTTGGGTTGATTGTGGACCCCCCTAATTGATCACCTCGCTGGCCGGTGGCACGGGCCTTCCTCTGCAGGGCAATCATGGGGTAATGGCCAGGCCCCCGTCCAATCGCATCACACCTGCCTTGGCTGGCCTGGTGTCATAATGTGGTCGTCCAGAAGGTCATCTGGACCATTGTTCTGCTGTTCAGTCATTCAGTCGATTTGCATATTATGCTTTTATTTTTATAGATATCTCAATATGTTGATTGATGGCTATCTAAATAATTAGGTTTCATGTCATTTTTATACCCTTTTTATTGTGGAATATAACACATTCAGAAAAGTGCAAAATATGTAAAGTATAATTCAATAAATTCTTATAAAGTGAATTCTTACATAACCACTACTCAGGTCAAGAAATAGAATATGACCCTAGCCGGTTTTGCTTAGTGGCTAGAGAATTGCCTGCAGACCAGAGTCCCCGGTTCGGTTCTATTCCAGTCAAGGGGATGTACCTTGGTTGCAGGCTCCTCCCCAGCCCAAGGCTTCTGCAGAAGGCAACCAATGGATGTGTTTCTCTCACACCGATGTTTGTGTCTTTCCCTCTCTCTTCTACTTTCCCTAAAAATCAATGGGAAAAATATCCTCAGGCAAGGAGAAAGAAAGGAAAAAGAAAGAAAGAAAGAAAGAAAGAAAGAAAGAAAGAAAGAAAGAAAGAAAGAAAGAAAGAAAGAAAGAAAGAATTTGGCCCAAAAGTCCTCCATTCACCCCTTCCCAGTCACAACCCACCTTCTCACCACTGCCCTTACTTTTAGGATAATCACATTTTTTCCATTAGTTTCACCACCTAAGTAAATATTGCTAAATACTGTATCTTTTCCTGATTTTTGAACTTTAAATGGGAGCATACAATATTATGTCTTTGGTGTTTATCTCTTAACATTAGTTTCTCAACTTCATCTATGTTGCTGATAGTACCATGGTTCATTCATTTTCATACTACATAGTATTCCAAGTCTGGATATATCACACTTTATTTATCAAACTGACTATGATGGACAGTTTGGCTTGTTTCCAGTTTGGGGCTATTATGAATAGAGTTGCTATTTTTCTCATGCTCACATTCACATATTTCTATTGGCTATATACCCAGGGATGAAAATCTGGGTCACCAGATACTCATATCTTTAACTTTAATAGATGATGCCAAACAGTTACCCAAGGATGGCAGTAACAGTTAACACTCCCTGTAGTAACATATGAGAATTTCATATGCCCTACCTGGAGTTTTGTGTAGTTTTTTTTTTCTTTAGATATTTGAATTTTCTGTTTTCCTCTGTATCTCTTGGTTTACTTAGGAAAAATGCTATTCTAATATTTATTTTTAACATTTTTAAAAATTGTATTGATTGATTTTAGAGAGAGAGAAAAGGAGAGAGAGAATCATTGGTTTGTTGTTCCACTTATTTTTACACTCATTGGTTGATTCTTTTATGTGCCCTGATGGGGGATGGAACCCACAACCTTAGTGTACTGGACGACACTAAACAACTGAACTACTCGGCTAGGGCTCTAATATTTCTTAGAATTGTCTTTTCCAGTGGGGATATGACTTTTAAACTTTTAAATTGAAGTAAATATTTCTTATAGAAAAAGCACACGAGTCACAGCTTATCACAAAGTGAATACACCTCTGTATCCACCATCCAGGTCAGGAAATAGAACTTCCTAGCAGCCTAGCCATCTTCATGTCTCCTTCTAATAAAAATTCTCATTCCTGGTCAGTGGCTAGAGCTCCGTGGTTAGAGCTTGGTCGTTGGATCCAAGGATCTTGGGTTAGATTCTCAGCCGAGGGCATGTGCAGGTGCATCCCTGCCCCTTTTGGGGCAAGCGGGGGAGGCAAGCAATCAATATCCCTTACATGGATGCTTCTCTCTCTTTCCCTCCTCTCCCTCCTGTCCACTATAAAAAGTCAATGGGAAAAATATCCTCAGGTGAGGATTAAAAAACAACAACTCTCTCACTCCTCATTAAAGGTAAACTATTATACTTAGTTTCTAACTTAGTTCTAACACTATAGTTTTGTGTTTTTGAACTTCATACAAATGGAACAATACAGTATAAATTATTTTGTATCTAGCCCCTTTTTTATTTTCAAACATTGTGAGATTCATCCATGTTGGTATGTGTGGTAGTAATTTGTTCATTTTTTTTCTTTTCTTAGCATAGTGAAGAATTATTGACCTGAGGGAGCTGACTGCTCAACACTTTTTCAACTCATGGGGTGTATTCACCTATGTCATATATGGATTAGAACACTTTCCAGCCATTTGCAAATTTGTTGTTTCCACACAAATAATAAGCTTTTGAGTTAGAGAAGCTGTAGGAAGAGTGAGGGTGATATCCCCAAGTTGCCCCCCTCCCAATTTCTGTAGTAATGGCTTCTCTTGGAATTCTTCTTTTGTGGCAATCGTCATTTTTATTCCTTTCTTGTCCACCTAATATGCTAAATTAATATCACATCCCTAGTCTGCATAATTTTATGTAAAACAGAGAAGTCACAGGACTTTACTGGAAAGTTGATATATTTCCGAGGCTCATGAGAGTCCAAAGATAAAACTGGCAGCTGGCCACCGGGAGAGCCCTTGACTTAGAAGCGGGGACAGCTCCAAAGCTGTGTTGGTCCTTATGGAGCTGGGTCCATTGGCACGAATCGTAGCCTCCAAACTTTCTAGGGGGGAAAGGCTCAAGCTGTCCTCCAAAAGGAAGGATAAAATCAATAGCTTATATTTTTCACTCTTTCAAGTAAGCAATGCTAAACCTCTTCATGTGTGTGTGTGTGTGTGTGTGTGTGTGTGTGTTAAAGGACAAAGTGTCAAGTGAGCTTGAACTCTTAAAATGGAATCTTGCTACCCATTGATTTTTTAAAAGCAGCCAAACAGGCTTTCAGAGGGTAATTCTGAAAGGCTGTGTGTAAATGTGTAGCAAATGTAATCTTTTTTTTTTCTTTAGGCCTTGAGATGTAATTATTAAAGCTTCACATGACATTAGCTTGATGATCAAATTTGTATCACAGGAATGAAATAACCTAAAGTGTGCTTTCATTACTGCCAACCTCGGAATTTATTTAAGATTATACTACCCGCCCCCACCCACAGATCTGTAACTAGACCATGGAGATAACCAATAAATCTAGCAAGAATTCAAAACGGTCAAATTAATTCTCAAAACAAAGAATGCCATGTTTATGCGCAACAGGTCAACAATTTTCAATCACAAAAATAGAATAAAACATTGTGAAGTCACATGCAAAAATGACAAATCAAAATAATGACTAGAATTACAAAATGTAGGAGACCTTATTGCTGAACTAGCTATTGAAGACCTTAAGGATTAAGTTTCTTTAAAAAGAAAAGAAAAGAAAAGAAAAGAAAAGAAAAGAAAAGAAAAAAATGACATTTTTAAAATAGAAATTAAGAATGGTTTTTATTAGTGAACGATATGTGTACCCAATGGAAAATTATCTATGAATGTACAAAAGTAAATGTTTAGTCTTGTAGAAACTTGAACTATGCAAACTCAAGAGTTCAGCAAATTGAGCAGTGCTAAAGTGTTTTTCTATTCTTTCTTTTACCAAGAATATAAAAATCCCTTTCCCTCCCATCCACCCCTTTCTCCAATTGAGGCTAGAAGAGATTTTTAGACTACGAAGGCTTTGGATGGGAAGTTATTGTATGAGCTCCCTGTTCTCTTCTGCCAATGCTTTTAATCCCTATCTACCAATTTTTCCTTGAAAGAGGAAAAGAAGATCTCAGCTGTGCCAGATCATGTGATTCTATATAATCTAGATACAGTCCATAGAGGTTTAAAAACAGAAATAAACAAATATATTTTAGCTTTAAACCTTACCTATAATAAATATCAACTAGTTTCCCAAACATTCGTAGGCCAAAGATTCTATCATCTTACTTTAAAAACCCACGAATGAGGATGACCATGAGAAATGTCTTTTAGAATTGGATTTTACTTGTCACAGAAATGTGCACCTTCTGAGGGTACTAAAATAGAGCAAACATTGAGAAATCTATGTCTTGGGTTCCAGCACTAAATTTGTCACCAACTAGTTGTATACCCTTTGCCAGTTTGCTACAACTCTTTGGCCCAGATTCTCGTCTAGAAAATGAAAAAAGTTGAACTTAGGTTGTAAGGATCCTCCCAGTGCTAGCAGTACAGTGTTGTATAAGTCATATTTCTAGACTATGATTAAGTGACAGACCAGCTTCTTCTCATTATTCCACATCCACTTAGTTCACCAGTACTTTTTTTTTCTTGAACTGAGAGATGGTGTTGGGATTGGGATCCTAACTCATTTTTGGTACCAGCCTCAGATCACTTCTCAGAGGCAGAATCATCTGAATGTGCTTTAGTATCCTATGCTTTAGCTCCCTTTTACAGAAATCACTATCATATTTGGTCCTCTTCCTGGCATTGGAATTCCCATGATGTGCCATGGGAGCGTTGTGCCAAAACAAAAAGTATGTAAAAGGCTTGGTGTAGAACGCTAGGCTGCCATATATATTTTTGTGGTGGAGTATTTGGGATCCATGGATTGCATTCCTTTTAACCTTTGAGATCATCATACGGATAATGACAACATGTAATAATTCCAACTGGAGCTCAGAGGGACTATTTGAAGTGATGTGTTTTAAGACATCATCAGTGAGATCTGACACGTGAAAGAGTTTTCCTGCTCTAAGAACTACAGTGAATGCTACATTGAGGAACTGCAAACTGGGAGCAAATCCACTCCATCCTACTATGAGCCTTTCCTGTTTTGCCAGCCAGCATGGTTTCCTAAATCTCAAATTGCAGCAGAACTGTTCTGCAATTCCGTGGCTGGCTATTTCGGGAGCCTAACACAGCAGGACAAATGTGCACAAGTCCATACAGTATGACAGAAGAATTAAAAATGTATTTACCATCTGTTGGTAGTTTCCTTGTGGGGCTCTTTTCTTTTCCTCCCCTGCAGTCACAAATAGGGTCTTCTTCCTTCCGTCCTTCCTCTGCCCTCAGAGAGCAGAGTCCTCTTTTTACTTCTTTGGAAAAGCAGGGCCTTTTCTCTTGCTCTTTCAAATTTCTTAGATTATTGAACTCTGGAACTAATTCAGCTTCAAGGATCATTTGCCTTAAAGATAAATTAGAATGAGTCTGTGAAGAGGTTGTAGTGTCTTAAACTTGTTTTGTGGCCAGGTTACACATGTGAGTTGTGGTCACAGTACCTCTGGGAAGCTCGAGGGAGGGACAAGAGAAGCCAGGCCCAGGCTAACTGAAAAGAAATTGAGTCCTTCAATTAGGTGTGGGAATTTATGTTGGCCCTTTGCCGTCTACTTAGTCCTTACCATGATGGAATGTGCCAGATGGGAGTCAAACTTTCCAAAAGGAAAGGGTCCTCAGAATGTGACCATAGACTTCAAGTGAGAGTCATTTCCAACCAGGGAGTAAGTATAGCATAGGTAAAAAATTGTAAGCTATAGGGTAGTTTTGTTAGTTGGGAAACCAGTTAGGTCGATTTAAAGCCATTCAGTTTATATTAAGGAATATTGAATTCTCAGTAGGAATCACTAGCTTTATTTACTGGGATACACGTATTACTCACTCAAAAATAAAATCTAATACATAGACATCGATATTAAAAATTATGCCTTACCCAAAATATTGTAATGCAGTGTTATGACTCCAACTGGCCTATTTAATTCAAGTAAAGATTTGTTTAAAATTCTCCAGCTGCACAGGTGAATAGCTTCAGTGCTGGGTGACCTTGAACGTTTGGCTGGTTTTTTAAACACCACGCCTTAGCTTAATCACCTAAAAAACAGGATCATGATCTTATCTTACTATATCATTGTGGGGGGTTAGATGAGCTGACATGTGCAAAAAACTTTTATCACATTGCCTGGCACAGAATATGAAAAATGGTAGCTTTTTGACATTATGATTATTAAAATCTGTTGGCATACTACCTTCTATTTTTCTCAAAATGATTTCATACATTATCTTTAATTCTGATTCTGAATTTTTAAGAGTTCTTTACAAATCTGAACCTGAATGTGAGATTCAGCTAAGTCTGACTCAACTTCGATAGTTATATTAGGTATAATTAAGTCAAAAATCAAGTAAATAGACTATATACTATAGTGTGGACAAGTCGCATTAGTTTTGGATTAGCTTCTAATGAGATAATCATTGTGTTGGGGCTTATAAGGCTGATACAGATGACCAGCTATGGAGTGGGCTGGTAATGGTGGAAGCAGAGACCATTTAGGCGGCTAATGCAATAATCCTGGAGAGGATGGTGGTGGTTTAACTCCAAGGGTAGCAATATATTTTGAAGGTAGAGCCAGCTGAATTTTTAAACAGATTGGATGTGGGATGTGAGAGAAAGGGACGAGTCAAGATGCTTTCTGGCTTGAATAGTTGGAAGGTTGGAGTAGCCATTGAGTGAGAAGTGTCTGCAAGAACAGTGTCTCTAAGAGAATACATACCTCAGGACTCTGGGCTGGAGGGTGAGGCCTCCTTCAACCAGCTGGAGAAAATCTGAAACCAATGAGCTTCCAGTTGTTCTTTGAAACATGAGACTCAAAAGGACTGAGGTTTTCAGGAACACTTTTAGAACACTCAGTGAATAGGGTGGGGAGTGGGGGTAAGGGGGCAGGGAGGGTGTCGGGGAGAGCAGTTTTTTGGTTGTATTTCCTCAATGCCAAACAATTTAATGGTTTAGTCTTTCCCTCACGTCTACCCAACACACTGAAATAGCAAGTGAAAAGCTTCTGTTGCATTCTTGCACCAGCAGAGGGAGCTGAGGAGGCCTGCGCAAGACCTTTGAGCTGAGGCCCAGTGCAAGAATCTAAGCTCAGACCTCCAGTAACCTCTGTGCCTGGGCCCAGAAGTTAGATGTTTCTGGGGTGATGGGAGGTGGCTCTAGAACTCTCTTGATAACTTTTCCATTCCATTGGGCCTTTTGTTTATTGGTATCGGCCTGGGTAAAAGATATACAAAAATAAAGAGAAGAAAGAAGAATACAACAGCCATATAATCACAGATCTCCTAAAGAGGGTTTAATCGTTTCCTAGAGATGCTGTAACAAATTACCTTAAACTTGGAGGCTTAAAACAGAGAAATTTATGCTCTCACAGTTCTGAAGGCTAGAAGTCCAAAATCAAGGTGTCAGCAAGGCCTTGCTCTCGCTGAAGGTTTCAGAGGGACAATAGTTCTTTGTCTCCTCTGGGTTCTGGTGGTTGCTGACAGTTCTTGGCTTTCCTTGGCTTGTGGCAGCGTAGCACCAATCTCTGTCCCTTTCTTCACCAGTCTTCTTCCCTGGGTCTCCTCTGTGTGTCTGCATCCTTCCCTCCTGTTATGAGGACAACAGTCATATTAGATTTAGAGCTCACCCTAATCCAGCAAGACCTCATCTTAACTAATTACATATGCAAAGACCCTGTTTCCAAATAAAGTCACACTCAGACACCGGGGTTAGGATATCAATATATCTTTTTGGGGAACACATCCAACTCACTACAGAGGGCTATGGGAACTCACATGAAGAAATGACCAGTGGGTGGGGACTCACACAAGAAAAATAAACAATTGTAAACAGAGGTCAAATGGGTTTGGGAGTCACAGGAAGTATTCAGATAAGATACGCCCTCACTTAGGATACTCTCCATCTGTGCTTATGGCCCTGATTTTTTTTCTGTCAGACTTTCAAAAAAAATATTGTATAAATAAAAAGAATAAGAAAATAGCACTTCTCTGACTCATACATCGGGCAGAGCTGCAAACTCTTGTGATAATCAGGAAAGCCTCCACAGAAATGTTGATGCTTGAGCTGGATCTCAGAGTCTGAAACAACCATGCACAGAAAAGGTGGGGGGAGGAGAAGAGCCTTTCCAAAGAGAGAGAGAGAGAGAGAGAGAGAGAGAGAGAGAGAGAGAGAGAGAGAGAGAGAATGCAAAAGTATGAACACCCTTTACCTCCTTAAGCAGGGTGAAAAGTCTTTAAAGGCAAAGCCCCTGTCATCGACTTAATCTGTATTATTCAGACACAGTCTTCAAATAATAAAGGGACGGAATGTTTCTTCTGGTTTTAATAAATGCACAAATAAGCACACGGTAACCTGGAAGAACACTCAGAGCACACACAGGGAAGAGTTAATTATTGCACGCAATTGCCAAAGCACAAATATGGAAACCCTACCCTCAGCCAGATCCGGAGAAATCAAAGGGCTGAATGTGGTATAAATTCCTCTGCCCTGATTGCACAAGAAGATCTGCCAACATTTTTCCTCTGATATATTCCTTTGTGTACACTGAACTGGGTTCTTGAAAACCTGATCGTGAACTGAGATATGCAATTCTGAATCACCGCCGTGATCTAGGAAAATTAACTCTTTGCTGATCTTGCCAGATAAGCACCCAAGTTCGTTGCCTCTGAGATCTACATCAGGATCTGGCTAGGTTTCTGTCATAGAGCAACGCCCCTTTTTTGGCATAAGAATGTACAGGATGCCAGTGAAGTTCGCACTGGGTCATCTGGATCTCTCTGAATGCACCATGATTCATTGCTGGGGGTTGGGGAGAGAGGACAGTGAAGGGAAGGAAGTGCTGAGCAGAGAGGCGGAGAGTTGTAATTATGAAATTGACTGCAGAAAAAGCTAGCTCTGGGAGTGACAAGGTCACATGTTCTGACTGTTGGTATTAAAGCTACAACTTTTAAGCCAGAGGTAGGGGGAGGGGTTGGGAAACAGCGCAACTTGATTGGCCTTCAGAGAAGCATCAGCTGCCTCCCAGGTTGATTAGAATTACAATGTATTAATTTCTCTTTATATCTGACAAAAAGGAAAAAAAAAGAAAAGAAAAGAAAGAAAAGCTCTCCCAAGACAGTGCAGTTAGCAGAATAAAAATCTGGCGGTCGTGGTATGAGTGAACAATTTGTCTTCTTCTGCTTGATTTACTAGCATTCTAGCCGACAGGGTCTTCCATTCTGTGCATTCATTTTGTACTTAAAAAGGGATCGTTTGTGATTTACAGTGTAAGTCTGAGCGCTATTATTCGGCTCTGTCAGAAAGCATCTGTGGCAGTAGCTATCGTTTCATGTCTGTGCCACAGACACAAAGCAAGTCAGTCCTGAGAGCTCCCCCAAGTCTCCTAGCAGTTAAATCTGGAAAGACCCTGATGAAAAGAGACTCTGCACATATCAAACTCCTGACCACCCTCGCTGACATCACTACCTGGGCAGTTTCCTCAGTTATTTATGTCAAAGAGCAAAGTGTGCCAATGCAGTCTTCTATAATTCCCCACCTTTGGGGTAAACTTGGTAAATTTCTTATAAAATCGTTTTCTTAAACCTGGACCCTCTCTTGAAACAGCTTCTCCTGCTGACATTGGCTCAAGAAAAATAAAGTAACTTAGAGAGCTTATAGTTATGCATATGTATGTTTTAATATCCTAAAGTTAGAATAACACAGAACTTCACTTACCGCCTTCCATGACAACTTGATGTTTATTTTTTTTAGCCTGTTGCTTCCCTTGGTCTTATTTTGAAGGTACCTTAAACTCTACATGTACAACCCATCAATTGCCACTACCATAAATTCAAACAATGGTGGCACTGGGCTTTTATTTTAATGTGGAAAATGTATTTCTTTTAAGGAAACCAAATACCAAGTTATTAATGCAATTTTTTAATAGGTTTCCAAATGCTCCTAGCCAATACCAAGCAAAATTCAACTCACTTATTCTAAACCTTAAAATGTCCGCTTACTTTTCATGTAAGAAAACCTATGTTCTTTAGACGATTAAGACCATAAATTCTGATAGTTCATAGGTCGTTGCATTGCATCCACTCTTGGTCACAGTTACACTGATGAAAATTTATCTAGATTTGTTTGTGAAATAAATAATAATGGTAAAAGTCATTTCCTTTTGGCGTGTCCTATTGTACTAAATATGTTAGAAAGTGTGTGTGTTTTTTTAAAGATTTCCTTTTGGTGGCCTTGATTTGTTTTCTAGTTAAGCAGCAACTATAGCATTTTCTTTATCAATGCCCAAAGCCATCTGCCACAAGAAGGTACCAATCCCATACCTTTCAGCTTCAAGCAGCAAAACCAGGTATAACGCTAGAATGCTGTGCTTTCTAAAACAGAGTATAGGTTTTCTTTCCATCAGCGTTCCAGGGTGGCAAAGGACCCTTGATCCCCATAAAAAAGACTGAGTCGTAGGAAAGCCTGACCCATTTAGTTTGCAGGCCCATTCCAGTTCTGCCAGTGAGGTGACTGCCACCGACTGGCAGCTCCCTCTCAGGGATTTTTTAAAAAAAATAAATCTTTATTGCTCTAACTGGTTTTACTCAGTGCATAGAATGTCGGCCTGTGGACTGAAAGGTCCCAGGTTTGATTCCGGTCAAGGGCACATCCCAAGTAGGGTTTGTGCAGGAGGCGGCTGATAGATGTTTCTCTCTCATTGATGTTTCTGACTCTCTGTCTCTCTCCCTTCCTCTCTGTAAAAAATCAATAAAATACATTAAAAAAATCTTTATTGTTGAAAGCATTACATATGTCCCTCTTCCCCTCTCCCCCCATAGTCCTCTCCCATTCCCTACAATGCCTCTCCCCCCCAAAAAATTCACCACCCTATTGTCTGTGTCTATGGTCAGGGTTTGTTTTAATAAGCAATAAGGCCCATCCTACACTGCCAGGGTGAAACCTGAGGAAAGCTAAAGAAGTAAGTTATCCACTACACTACAGCAGAGAGCGATGCCGGGATTTTCAGTTGTGGGTTCTTAGAACTCATCCCTGCACTCCCCACCCTCATTGTCCACACCAGTGCTGTCCATTAGAAATCTAATATGCAACCCTTGTACACATAAAATGTTAAATTTTATAGTAGCCACATTAAGAAGGGGAAAGAAACAGGTAAATTTAATTTTAACAATATATTTTATTTAACCCAATATATGCAGAATTATTTTTATTCCAACATTTAATTCAGTATAAAATTGAGACACATATACATGTGTATACACATATGTAGATGTGTGTATGTGTGTGTGTCTGTGTATGTACTATGCATTTTAAAACCTGAAGTATGTTTTACACTTACAACACATTTCAATTTGGACTAACCACATTTTAAATGCTTGATTGCCATAGTGGACAGTGCAGACGTATACCAAGGCGCTTGTTTTTCTTTTCAGTAGTAGACAGATTTATGTTTAATATTGCCTAATGTGGACTGTTAAATCACCAACGATTGGCAGATGTTTAAATACAATGATGTAAACTTCACTCTTGAGTTGGTGATGCCACTTCCATTACCCAGAAGCCTGTCCTGCTACAGTTTGGTGGAAGGTCAAGAAAGATGACTCAGACGCACGTCCTTGGGGAGTCCCTGTGCCACGCGCAGAGCCCAGTTACTTCAGTTTGGGTGTGGTGAACTGACCTCAGAGTCTATTGTGTGAGTGCTTTTCACTTTTGTTTTTATTTTATTTTATTTTTCTGGTCTCCCCAGCTTTATTCCAGAGTACAGTCTAAGGAAAGTATACTTGTTTTGCAAGCATACTATGATCTGCTCAGATTTTTAAATGACATGTATAAGATAACACCCTCCTTATTAGTGTGGTTAAAGGTCTGTCAGTGTTTCCATTAAAAATTCAAACTTTCCGGGATTTATGACACAGCCATAACAAATTGCTCCAGACAGAAACTTGGCAAACCCTACTTTCACATAGAAGAAAAAAATTTTTTTAACAATTAATTTTTATAAAGATACACATAAGCGTTTACCATTTAAATTTAGTCATGTGACTTTTTTATTTTTGCTAGGATAGGCAGTCAGTAAAATGCATGTTATAGCTTTACATTTTGTTTGTTTCATAAATGTGAAACATTGATATTGGTTTGTAAATCAAAATTTTCTTAGGAGTAAAAAAGATGATTCAGATAATTGCCACCCCACCTTCCCAATTTTTAATGATTCTAGTATTTGATTCTCCTATTCAAAAATCTGATTGAGATAATATTCTGAGAGGTGCTGGATCAAGCAACTATGAATCTTTACCTTTTTATCCTGGTAAAAAGGAACATTTTTCAAAATATAAGATTTGTTTTGCCGTGAATTTCTTGAAGACAAAGATGTCTTATTCATCTTTATATTCTCAAGATCTAGTTATTGTAGATGAACAATAAATGCTGGAAAATAAGTGAAAAATACAAACTCATAAAGGCTGTTGGTTAAATAATCCTATATAATAAAAAGTTAATATGCAAATTGTCTCCTCGACCAGGAGTTTGACCAGGAGTTTGACCATGGGTGGCACCAGCCAGCCAACCACCTGTGGCCCCTCCCTCCAGCCAGCCCCGCCCCCAATCACCTCCCCACCGCAATTGGGGGTAGGGCTGGCTGGCCAACCTCCTGAGTCCCCTTGCCCCCACCCCCACCCCCAGCCTGATTGGGCCCCAACTGGGGTGGACCAGCCAGATCCCACCCATGTACGAATTTGTGCATTGGGCCTCTAGTAAATACATAAAGAGCAAATTGAGAATGAAGACATAGTCTCTATTCATAAGTCTTTTGTCTAGATATTCACTTATTAAGTATTCACTATCTAATAATTTTGAAAAACCTTAAAACTGTAGAGAACATGCTGCTGGATATTTAACCTCTATGATTTCCCTCCTCTCTGAACACCTCATTGGATCATCATAACTATTAAATAACCTGATACTATGAAAGCACAAAGCAGTTCCAAAACTTTTTTGAGGCTTGGGTTTCCCATGTCTTATTGACCTCACAGGAGTGTTTGAAGATATAGTACAGAAGGTTGTGAGAGTGTAAAATGCTACATAGATATAACTGAAACATGTCCTCACCACTGCAAACATTAAGGATAAAAGCCTAAAATTACTGTGAAATCAAACATGGTGAGAAGTACATTCTTTCCCAAAGAGATTTAAATCCCAATAAAATAAATTTATCAAACATACTGTTGGGTTAATTGACCTCCAACATTTTATTTTTTTATTATTACTTGTATTTGTTTTTATTGATTTCAGAGAGGAAGGAAGAAGGAGAGAGAGAAACATCAATGATGAGAGATAATCATTGATCCGCTGCCTCCCGTACTCCCCCCTACTCGGGATTGAGCCCCCAACACAGGCAATGCCCTGCCTGACCTGGAGTTGAACCATGATCCCCTGGTTCATGGTTCAATGTTCAACCACTGAGCCACATGATCAGGGGACCTCCCCAACACTTAAAAATAAATAAAGTTACTCTTAAAGTTGCCTTATTCTATAAGTCACCTTTCTTTTTTTTAATTTTATTGAGAAGTAATTGACATACATCACACTAAGTTTAAGGCATACAGCACAATGGCTTGAATTCCATGTATTGTGACATGATGAAAGTTAAAGCACCTTTTCCAAGTATGACTTTTGAGGTCCACTTTCTTTTAAGAACTCAAGTCTAAAACTCTGAATAAGTACATCTATAGTGAACTTCCAATCTGTTTGATATTTAGTTGCTATAACCTGGTAAGCTAGTCCAATGAAAACATATACTACAATTTAATATCCCTTATGATTTGGATGGCCTATACACTTGTTTTATTAAGTACTCTTGTGCTCCCTCTGCTGCCATGAGAAAAACTTTCACATTCAAGACCCCACGACATTCTTCAGTGTTCTCTTGGTAATGATGGTACAAATTTGTGCATAAATCACAGCTCTTCTGAAATGCAGTACAATTTAACCAAAGCATAAAATGTAACAAGTTTTCATTAAAAAGTAAAAATAATGAAAGAGGGAGGAGATAAAAAAAGTAATAGAGGAATTAAATTCTGCATCTGTGGCCAAATTCGTGTAGACAGAGCCCTTGCAGTATAGACAGCATTCTTCACACTAATGTACTTAGGAACCACCCAGGGGTTGGTTAAAGGCAGATTCTGGTTCAGTAGGTTTAAGATAGAACGCTCATTCTGATTGTCTAAAAAGCTCCCACTGAAGATTCTTTCAGAAGCAAGATTGATGATATAATATATAATTGAGAGCCCATTTTCAACCTTCAAAAACGGATACTACCAAAACAGAGTAGACATAGGGATGAAATGTTTAATCAGTGCAGAACATGAATTAGGAGTAAGGCTCAGCAGGCCTTATTTCTCAGTTTCCTTTATTTCAAAGTTGGACTTATGCTTGTAAAATATAGTATCAAGTTTATGAATAAGACCACAGCACTACATATTTGCCTACTGACTTTTAGAAAGCTCTGTTCTTCTTTCATTGAGAGAGTGGTGTTTTAAATAATCAGTACCAGTTATGTGTGATTGTACACTTACTATCTTGCCATCTGAAAATAAAACACATTTCAGTGATAAAGGTAATGAAAGTTTATCATGAGTATTATTATGTTTACTAGAGGCCCGGTGCACAAAACCTGTGTACTCAGGGAAGGTCCCTCAGCCTGGCC
Source organism: Murina feae (assembly GCA_004026665.1). NCBI lineage: Eukaryota > Metazoa > Chordata > Mammalia > Chiroptera > Vespertilionidae > Murina > Murina feae. The sequence continues at coordinate 3,191 of PVJC01017571.1, read as the reverse complement.
TGGGCCCTCTCACAGTCCAGGAACCCTTGGGGGATGTCCTACTGATGGCTTAGGACTGCTTCCCTTAGGGAGGGGGCCTAAGCTAGCAGTCAGACATCCTTAGCACTGCCGTGGAGGTGGGAGAGGCTCCTGCCACCACCGCTGTGCTTGCCAGCTGTGAGCCTGGCTTCTGTGTGAGTGGCACTCCCCCTGTGGGAGCACAGTGACCACCAGAGGCAGCTCCTGCATTGAGCGGGATCGGGCCAAAACTGTCTCTCCAACATCCCCTGAGTCCTGGATTTTGAGAGGGTGCAGGTCAGGCTGAGGAACCCCATGAGTGCATGATCAGGGCCAGGGAGGGACACGGGAGTTTGGCCAGCTGGGGAGGGACAGTGGGACGGCTCCAGGGCGTGTCTGGCTGACTCACTCAGTCCTAATCTGCCAGACTCCAGCAGTAAGCTAACCTACCGATCTGAGCGTCTGTCCAGTGGTGGTCAGTGCATATCATAGCCAAGCCTTAGCATATCATTAGCATATTATGTTTTGATTGGTTGAACAGACGATCAGATGACCAGCCACTTAGCATATTAGGCTTTTATTATATAGGATGTTGGTTGGACCTTGTAGGAAGAAATAGTTAACATAGTTTAATGGCAGTTAATAGCTTTAATCTCAATGGCTAAGAAAGTAAATGACACATTTCTTATTAATTATTCTTACTGCTTGAGTAATATAAATATTTAGCTTCCTTGAGGGAATATTTAAATTAATTGACTAACTCTGATCTGAATTATGTGTTTTAATTTGTTTAAGGTTTTAAAAATAACTTAACTGCTTGTGCCAATGCAATAATTAAAATATTAGCTTTTTACTGAAATTCCTAAATATAAGATGTCTAAAAATAGAGTGGAGGTGGATTGGACAGTCTGCAGATTAGGAGTTGGAATAAAAACATCTCAGTTAAGCCAAAAACACGGTAACCAATATATTCTGTTATAAAAATAATTTAGATGAGTTCAGTTTTTTATGAAAACTGTCTGAAATTGAAATGAATAGCAGAAGCTCTCTGTTTATTCACAGGCCAGTAATGATAATACCTGCAACACAAAGCTCCTTTCGGAAGCCAGCTCTGCAGAGTGGGGGAAGAGATATTACCCGTGACGTGGGAGGTATTAACCTTCACCTTGGTAATGCTTGTCAAGGAGCACAACACCAGAAAAGCCTTTTCAGGAAACTCACTTTAACTGTCCACTAGAGGCTGTAATGAGACCAACAATGTCATTTTAGACCAACCCTGGGTTTAAACTATAAACAATTATTTTTAAATGAAAAAAAAGTTGTAAAGCGAGTAAGAGTGAACAGTAGTAGTTCTATTTAAATAGCCATATTATATGTGTGAGGGAAAAAAAAATATTGCCTGGGCTCCCCACCTCCCCAGTTATTTTTATTTCTGCAGCAGGTTGGTTCTACAATACAATTGTTTAAAAGCTGACACATTTCTCTTGGCGAGTCTGTATCTTGCTTCTGTTGGTGACTAACCGCTAGTTCATAAGTAAACTCAGCCAAAAGGTTTCTCAAATGCAGCTTACAATCAAAAGTGGTGGTTTTCAGAGAGAAACTTACTTAGATACTTGGTTCTAAGCACCTGAAGGAGGTCATACACTGCCCGACACCTACTGGTCCTCCAGAATGCTCTGCAGCAAGGGGTATGCCATAGTAAGCTCCTTTTAGCAGGGATGTGCCTTCTCTTGCTCCAAGTGCCAGACCTGGGGCAAGATGCAACTCCCTCCCTCCCTCCCAAAAAGAATATTCCTTCCCATGGAGCTAACACCCTGTGGAAGGATCAGGGGTGGGAGGTAGGGGTTGAGAACCGCACTTAAAAAATAATTGAGTCCAGAGGAAGTTCTTCAGAGTGGATTCACCCAGAACTGCCATTTGATGCTCGGTTTGCTTTCTCAATCTCCTACCCGGGTTACCTCATTTCCGATTAAATTAATGATCCCGAATAAGCTGCGCGAGGAGTGCGGGGTCCTCTGCGAGGACGAGAGCTAGGTAGTTCCATACCCGTAGCAGGTTTCCGGACTTGCAGGAAGAGAAAGGAGGCAAGGGAGGTCACCCGCTTTCCCAGGCGGTAAAGGTAAGGCTGCATGCGCAGCCGGGGGGACCCTTAAAACTTTCTGGAGTTGCACGCAAAGGCGCTCCCCGTGGCCCGGTGGTCTGGGTGCCGGATCGCCGAAGCCAAACCCGGAGAAAGTGCGCGCGGATCGCAGTCAGCCCGGGCTGTCCGCTTCTCGGCTGTCAGCCCGGGACGCAGGGCGCGTGGGGACCCGCGCGGGCCGCCGCCCCTCCTCCCGGGGCGAGTCGCCGCCTCGGAGCCGGAGATGCCTCCCCGGCGCCCGAGGTGCACCCTGTGGTCGCGCTGTCTCCTCCATAGGTGCTGGGACTCGGGGAGGCGCGCGAGGACGGCCGGTCATCGCCACCATTACCTCATCGCCTCGGCTCCCCGCCCCTTTCCCAAACCTGAACAACTGTCCCCTCCGGCCGTGTCTCCCCTCGCGCCCCCGCCCCTCGATGCCTCCTCAGTCTCGGGGAAGCGCGCCCGCCTCCCAGAGGGCCTCCCCGCCGGGGCCGCGCGCACCGAAGGGTTAAGGGCGCGGGTCTGCCGCTCGCCCTGCGCTCGCCCGGCTCCAGCCGCTGGCCCCGCCGCCCGCCGGAGGGTGCCCCCCCTCCTCCCGCCCTCCGTCGGATCCTGGAGCTGCGGCGGCGGCAGCCAACTGCTCCATATTTGGCTTCTATTACACATTTACATACTGGAGCGAGCTTGCGAGCGCGAGAGAGCGCGAGGGAGGGAGGGAGGAGGGAGGGAGGAGGGAGGGAGGGGAGGGGAGGGGAGGGGAGGGGAGGGAGCGGGGGGAGGAGGAGGAGGAGGAGGAGAGAGCAGAGTATACCGCAGACATCATTTCTACTACAGTGGCGGAGCCGTACAGGACCTGTTTCACTGCAGGGGGATCCAAAACAAGCCCCTGGGAGCAGCAGCCAGAGCTACAGCAGCCGCAAGACACTGTTTCTCTCCCTCTGCCCCCCCTTCCCCACGCCACCCCAGATCCATTTACACTTTACAGTAAGTGGCGATTTTTTTTTCCTCCTCTGATTCTGTCTCTCCCCCTCCCCCACCCCCTCTCCCCTGATTTAGATGAAGATCCCCCCCCCCC
>PVJC01017570.1:0-32330 GCA_004026665.1 Murina feae | reverse complement strand
TTTCTTTTCTTTTCTTTTTTGGCTTTTCCAGCTGGGTGGGTTTTGCTTCTTTATATTTCATATCTTTGACTTGATTCTTGCGATCCTCTCGTCTGTTGTTGGATCTCTGTATGTTATTCTTTATTTCAGTCAGTGTATGCTTAATTTCTAGCTGGTTCTTTTTCATATGCTCGAGGGTCTCACTAAATTTATCGGCAGTCTCTAGAATATTCTTGAAAAGTCTTATAACTGTGGTTTTGAACTCCATATCCAGTCATTTGCGTTCCTCCATTTCTGTCTTTTGTGATTTGTTTCTTAGACTCCGCATTCTGGCTTTCTGTGTTAGGTGTCCTATAGGGCCCAGTGGTTCAGCCTCCCCAATCACCTGGGGTGGACACTCTTGTCGTATGCCTTTGAAGGCTGGGTGCACAGTCTTGTAGTTATCACTGGGAGGTATCACTGGGAGGAAATGACCTGCGGGCTTTTCTCCTTGTTGTTTGGGGTTTGGATCTTTTGGAGTTCTGCCCTGGCTGCAGGCTGGGAGGCACACAGCTTGGGCGGGGTTGTAGGTGGGGTGGGGCGGGGTCTCAGAGTCACAGGGCGGAGCAACCCACAATGGCTGCTTTTCCGCAGCTGAGTCTGCGCACGCCTCTCAGTCCCCAAATCTCCGCGCCAGTGACTCCTGCGAACGGCACTGGCAGAAAATTGCTAGTCTTCAGCCCCGCTGCCCTGCAGCCCGCGCCACACTCTTTGCGACCCCGGGAGTCCACAATCTCCTCTCTAGCCGCGAACCCGACCGAGCGCAGCCGCCGCTCTCCTTCACCCCCGCCGCCGAGCCTCCATGCCTCCGCGCCGCCGCCTCCGTTCCGCGCGTCCCTCGGTACCTTTCAGTTTTGGCGCAGGAAGCTTCCACTCAGTCTCAAAGCACTCCTTCTCTTGTCTTCTGGTTGCAAAGCCTCCCCTCCCTTGGTTCTGGAGGATGGCTGTTTATCTGTATAGTTGTATTTAAAAATATAGTTGTGAAGGCTGCGGATTTAGGTATATACCTCATGCAGCCATCTTGGGTCTCCCTATTTTGTTTTTTAGATTTAACTGTTGATAGATAGGGCCCCTACTCTTGCTAACTTGCCTACTCTTTCTTAACCCACATGTATGGTCTCATGGGGAATTCTCTATGATTTATGTTGACTGAAGAAGAAAAATATTCAGACCTAGTTTATAGATATGCATGATACAGTGGCACATCTCCAAAGCATATAATCAGTATTGTTGGCCAACCCTGAGGTAGCTCTGAAGTACTATAGCAGTGAAGGGAAATCCTAGTGTTAGAAGTACTTAAAGGAGTGCATCTAGTTATTTATTTTTTCCTAGAAGAAGGGATGGTCAAAGATATGGCTCGCCACTGATTCATAGACAGTGACTAGTGCTTTGACTAGAATCAGGGGTCCTCAAACTTTTTAAACAGGAGGCCAGTTCACTGTCCCTCAGACTGTTGGAGGCCTGGACTACAGTTAAAAAAAAAAACACCTATGAACAAATTCCTATGCACACTGCACATATCTTATTTTAAGCAGGACAGGCAGTTGTGGCAAAAACACCCGGTGGGCTGGATAAGTGTCCTCGGCAGGCTGCATGTGGCCCGTGGGCCATAGTTTGAGGATGCTTGGACTAGATGGTTATAATTATGAATTGAATGTGTACAGTCAAGAAGAAACACAACTGGAAAATTGGTAACAGAGGCATGTGAATAGATTTTTCTGAATGGGCACAGAGCATGAAGATGTTTGTCTCATAGGCTTGCTCATTAAAGAGCAATCTCAGTAGAGGAAGTTCTTAATAATAAGATGGACAGGATACTTTGCCCTGTGGATGTTAATAGGCTCTTTCCCTAGTCACCCATCTTTGTCCAATGGGCTCATGAACAAAGTGGCCATGGTGTCAGGGATGGAGGTTATGCATGAACTCAGCAACATGATCTTCCCTTCACTAAGGCTGATCTGTCTGAGTACCCAATTTGCCAACAAGCAGAGACCAATTCTGTGCCCTGATTTGGCACCATTCCCCAGGAGGATCAGACAGCCACCTGGTGGCAGGTTGATTGTGTTGGACCGCATGCATCTTGGGAGAGGCACTTGCCCTCAATTCTTTTGCCAAAACTACCATCTGTGGACTTACATAATGTAATTCCCTTGAAGACATTCCCACAGGATTGCTCCTGATCAAGGAACTCATTGAAAAGCAACTAAAATGCAGCAATGAACTCATGCTAATGGAATTCACTGATCTCACCATGTTTCTCATCAACCTGAAGTAGCTGGAATGTTAGAATAGCCTTTCAAAAAATTAGTTTCCATGCAGGCTGGGTAGCAACACCTTGAAGGGTTAAGATAAAGCCCTCAGGATGTGGTGTGTACTTTAAATTATTGACCAATGTATGGTGCTATATTTTTAAAGGGCTGAAACATCTTTTAAAAAAACTTCTTTTTTCATTTACAGTTGACATACAATATTATATTAGTTTCAAGTGTATACCCCAATAATTAGACATTATAAAACTTATTAAGTCAATCATCCTGAAAAATCTCATACCCATTTGACTCCAAAAATAGTTATTGGAATATTATTGACTATATTTTCTATGCTATACTTTAGACCCCCATGACTACACTATTGTACTTCTAAATCCCTTCACTTTTTTCAATCCTCTTCCAACCCCCTCCCATTTGGAAACTGTCAAAATGTTCTCTGTATCTATGAGAATGTTCCTGTTTTGCTTGTTCATTTATTTTGATTTTTAGACTTAATTGTTGATAGATATGTATTTATTGCCATTTATTGTTCATATTTTTTATATGCCCCCCCCCCCTTCTTCTTCTCAAAGAAGACTCTTTGACATTTCATGTAGTATTGGTTTGGTGGTGATGAACTACTTTAGCCTTTTTTTGTCTGGGAAGCTCTTTATCTGCCCTTCATTTCTAAATGATAGCTTTGCTGGGTAGAGTAATTTTGGTTGTAGGTCCTTACTTTTCATCACGTGGAATATTTCTTGCCACTCCTTTCTGGCCTGCAAAGTTTCTGTTGAGAAATCAGCTGACAGTTGTATGGTCCCTCCCTTGTAGGTAACTAACTTCTTTTCTCTTGCTCCTTTTAAGATTTGCTCTTTGTCTTTAACTTTTGGCATTTTAATTATGATGCATCTTCATGTAGACATCTTTGGGTTCCTCTTATTTGGGACTCTCTGTGTCTCTTGTACTTGTAAGTCTATTTCTTTCACCAGGTAAGGGAAGTTTTCTGTCATTACTTTTTCAAATAGGCTTTCAATTTCTTGCTCTTTCTCTTCTCCTTCTGAAACCCCCAAGATGCAAATGTTACTATGCTTGAAGTTGTTCCAGAGGCTCCTTACGTTATCATTATATTTTTGGATTCTTTTTGCTTTTTGCTTTTCTGATTGGGTGTTTTTTGCTTCCTTATACTCCAAATTCTTGATTTGATTCTCAGAGTCTTCTACTTTACTGTTGAGTCCTTATAAGTTAGTCATCATTTCAGTTAGTATATCCTTTATTTTTGACTCATCCTTTTTTATGCTGTTGATGTTCTCACTAAGTTCCTTGAAGTTCTAAGTTCCACGAGCATCCTTATAACCATTGTTTTGAACTCTGAATCTGGTAGTTTTCTTGCTTCCATTTCATTTAGTTCTTTTTCTAGAGAGTTTTTCCATTCTTTCATTTGTGGCATGTTTCTTTGTTTCTGCATTTTAGCTGTTTCCCTGTTTTTGTTCCTAAGTATTAGGTAAATCTGCTGTGGCTCCTGGACTTGGTAGAATGGCCTTCTGTAGGAGGTATCCTATAAGGCCCAGGTTTCCTAGTCACCTGAGCTGAGCATTCCAGGTGTGCCCCCATGTAAGCTTTGTACACTGTCCTATTGTAGTTGATCCCTGATTGATGTTGGCATCCATTGCAAGGACTGACTGGGACTGCAGTGAAAGAGCTTTTGTGCAGGAGCTGATCCTATGAGCAAGACTTGCTTCAGTAGGGTTTTGGTACTCACTGAGTCCACCTCTTTAATGTGTCACTTGTGGAGGTGGTAGGGTTGTAATACTGCATGGTTTGAAGCTGACCATTGGGTACATTGGTCTGGGGCCCCCTGGGAGATGTAAAGTCAGCCACTGTCTGTGTTCTCTTTGGCCACCTGGCATGAGCTAATGAGCAATCTGCAAGTGGTTGCTACTTATGTTGGGATTTTAGGTTCCCAGGAGAAGCCAAGCTGTGAACCAAGGTGGGCTGCTGTTAATCCTGGGTCTGGGGCCACTTATTGAGAGGTACAGGGTTGCTTGTTTAAGAGATTTTAGAAGAGTCCGAAGCATAAGGCAAGGGAGGCCAGTTGTGTGGAAAAGCTACTATAAATGGCTTAGATGAACCAGTCTCAATGCGCTTCTTTTTTAATTCCCTAGTTGTAGAACTTTGTTCAGTTAGATTTTAGGTGTTTATGAATGATGGTATTCTGTATTTTAGTTGTAATTTTGATGTGGTTGTGAGAAGCGGTGAGTAATGCATTTACATATCTGCCATCTTGACTGGACCCATTATTGTGCCAGTTCTTGTATCACTAGGATCCATGGGTCCAGGAAAACCATGTGAAAATGGGATGATTACTTTCATTATTACTCACAGTGATCCACTATTTGTTGAAGTTCAGTTTGAGGGTACCAGTCACTCTTGGAGTTCATGCATGTTGACACTGATCTGCTGATGTATCTTGTTGGCTTAAGGCAGCAGCCAAGATCACAGCTTCTCTAGCTCCTGCTGGATCACCTCTTCAGCTTCTCCAAATCCTAAACCAGGTGTGTGTGCAGCTCTGAGGTAAGGAGCGCCAACTCCTTCTGTAGATCACCTGTGTTTTTGATGTTGGAAGTCGGCGGGAGGAGGGGGGAGAGGGAGGGTGACAGGGGGAAAAGAGAGGGAAGGTGACAGGGGGAAGGAGGGGGAAAGAGGGGAAGAGAGAGAGATAGAAGGGCTCCATTTTGTCCTTGATATCTCCTTTCCATGTCCAATATTTCCTCCCATCTGTTAGTCCTGAGGCTCTGCAGAAACTGCAGGCCAACAACAGACAAGGAGGCAACAGCTTTCCATAGAATTTCTCAACAGCTCCCACAGTTGTGTAAGGTATTATCCCTGTAGTAAATCCCATAGAGTGGTTCTGCTTGTTTGACAAAGTCTAAGTGCACAGCATCCCTTCAACATCTCAGGGATTCCCACTAGGTCCCCTTAGTAATTTATTGGTTTTCAGAATTTTCCTGCTTTTCAGAAATTTTCTGCTTTTCATCGTTTTCAAATTCACTATCATCTTGACTCTGTGTCTTTTCCCTTGTCTATGCCCTAAGTCAATCAAAATGTGGAACATCATATTTTTTTCCTTCATTTACTTTAACCACCACTCATAAAAGCAGGAAATTTCATAAAGATGTTATGGTAAAAATGGCAGTTGCATTGAAGCAAAATACGTACGGCCTATTACTTAAAATTGAATGTTAGTTGCCCCTGATTGAAAAGTTCAGCTCCCTGGCTTTCCAACTGTCAATTTTCTCTTCCCCTTTGTTCTCTCATCTCTTTGTCTCTCTAATTTGCAACTCCTTCCTTGCTCCTGGTGTCTCAAAATTCCTTTTATAAAAAATGTACAATTTAGCTCTCTCATTGTCTTGCCCTCAATCATGCTATTGTGTGCTTTCCCTTTCATAACCAAAGAGCCTATCAGAGAAAAGACAAATTTCTCTTGAAGAGGAAGTTCACTGCCAGTGAAAAAATATAGTCTCCTGTCACCTCACCTCCATATCTTGATCTATCTTATGTTAGATCTTAGTGGAAAGGGACACCATATTCTTTGTCATTCTGTCACATATTTACTCTAAATCAATTTTATGAACCTAAAATCTTAAAAAGAAAGATTGGCAAAATGAGTGTAATAGGAGATGTAAGACCTACTAAGACACATCTTTGAGAAAGTTTTGAATTACATGTAGTGTGTAATAGCTGTGGGTTGCCACATTTTCCCTGGTGAGCTGTTTAGGGTGCCATTGTTTATAAATTTCAAGTTTTATTCTAGACCTTTCATTTACAAAGTTGGTACTTCACTCCTTAAAGAGTGAAAAGGAAACTCCAGGCAGTGCCTTTGTATGTAAAATTGTGGGCAAATTGTAGCATGTCACTCTCTCCTTTGGAGACATGTATATTTGCCAATTTTAAAATCCATTTTGAGGAAGCAACAGAATTGAAGCAATTTTGTTTAATTCAAAGAACAGAGAGAAAATATAGAGGAAACTGAAGAAAGAAGGAGAATTATTTTTTAATTTATCAAAACATAAATTTAAGCCCTAACTGGTTTGGCTCAGTGGATAGAGCGTTGGCTTGCAGACTCAGGGGTCCCAGGTTCGATTCCGGTCAAGGGCATGTACCTTGGTTGCGAGCACATCCCCAGTGGGGAGTGTGCAGGAGGCAGCTGATCAATGTTTCTCTCTCATCGATGTTTCTGACTCTCTGTCCCTCTTTCTTCCTCTCTGTGAAAAACCAATAAAAAAAATAAAAATAACAACATGAATTTAAGCACCTTATTTTAAGAAAAACATGACTAGTTATACTGATGTGAGTCTGCCATTATATCAAGAATTTGTATGTAGACTCATAGATTTTCAAATTGGACAGACTGCTAAAGTTCCATTGCCACTTTGCTATTTTTGTGTTACTGGTTCAGAGCTTCATCACAGTTTTGAAATTTAACAAATTAAAATAAAAAGTGAAAGAGAAAATGTATCAAGTCAATATGTTGTACAATTGACTTGTTGTACAAGTCAATATGCTTACAAGATGTTGTATATAAAATATAACAATAAAAAATAAGTGAAAGGGAAACTTATTTTATTGATATTTTAGAGAGAGAGAAAGGGAGAGGGAGAGAGAGAAACATCAATGTGAAAATGAAACATCAATCGGCTGCCTTCTGCACACCCCCTACTGGGGATCCAGCCCACAAGCCAGGCATGTGCTCTGTTCAGGAATTGAATCAGCAACCTTTTGGTACAGCCTAACCAACTGAGCCTGCCAAGTCAGGAAACTTCTTTTTAAAAAAAATTAATTTATCTTTATTGTTGTAAGTATTACAGATGTCTCCTGTTTTTTCCCCATTGACCCCCTCAACCTCACTCCTGCTCCAACTCCAACTCTTCCCCGAACAATTATCTGTCCAAAGATTATGCAAATATACATATGAGTTCTTTGGTTAATCTCTTACCCCGCCCTCCCTCTGTCCCTCTGAAATATGTCAGTCTGTTGCACGCTTCAATGCCTCTGGATCTATTTTGTTGGTCAGTTTATTTTCTTCATCAGATTCTACATATGAATGAGATCATGTGATACTTGTTTTTCTCTGACTGGCTTATTTCACTTAAGATAATACTCTCCATGTTCCTCCATGCTGTCTCAAAGTGTAAAAGATCCTTCTTTTTTACCACTGCATAGTATTCACTGCATAGTATCCACTGTGTGAATGTACCTGTTTTTAATCCATTCATTTACTGGTGGACACAGGCTGTTTCTAGACCTTAGCTATTGTAAACAAAGTTGCTATGAACATAGGGTGCATATATTCTTTCTGATTGATGTTTCAGGTTTCTTAGAATATATTCCTAGAAGTGGGATCACTGGGTCAAATGTCAATTCCATTTTTGATTTTTGAGGAAATTCCATACTCTTTCCCATAGTGATTGTACCAGCCTGCATTCCTACCAGTAGTGCGCGAGGGTTCCTTTTTCTCTGTATCCTCACCAGCACTTGTTTGTTGACTTTTTGATGGTAGCCATTCTGGCAGGTGTGAAGTGGTACCTCACTGTCATTTTTATTTGCATGTCTTTGATAATTAGTGACACTGAGCATTTTTTTCATATATTTCTAGCCATTTGTATGTCTTTGGGGAAGTGTCTATTCAGGTCCTCTGCCCATTTGAAAAAATTAATTAATGATTTATTTTTATTCTTGAGGATATTTTTTCCATTGATTTTTAGGGAGAGCGAGGGGTGGGGGAGGGAGGCAGGGATATATATATATCAATATGAGAGAGACATATTGATTGGTTGCTTCCTGCTGTGCCCTGACTAGGGGCTGGGGATCAAATCTGCACCTGAGGTATATGCCCAGAGAGTAATCTCACTAATGATGGGGCAAGAGTTTAACATGCACTGGCTCAAATTTCCCCATTAGGTAGAATTAATGTGTTCCTGTCACTGCTCACCAGCGTCCTGTCTCCTTGGGCTTAAATCTAGCCACAACTCCCCGTGCAGCTGGCTCAGTAGGGTCTGCTCTGTCTACCTAATAATAACCATCATAATCATAACATAGCTTACTTTGTACCAAGTTCTGTTCTAAGCATTTGAAACTTCATGATAACTCTGAGTCAAATGCAAATACCGCAATTTTATAGATGGGAAGCCTGAGGCTCAGAGAGAAAAAGTAACTTGCTAAAGGTCACATGGAAAATAAGCTAGCAAGTGGCAAAGCTGGGATTCTAACTCAGGTAGTATGCTCTGATGCCCCCCAAGTGGGTCCCATGACCTTGAGGTGGATGAAAGGTTGGGGGGGGGTTGCGAAGGAAAGGGGGATAAGGTATTTATTTATTTAATTAACTTTTTATTTTTATTTTTTGAATAAACACCTTTATTACCTGAGCTAAGGTAGAAGGGAAGAGGATTTATTTGCCTCTCCGGGCCTTGATTTTCCTTAAATAAAACCCCAGCTCCTTGCCCTCCAGCACATAGCCATCTGCTCGGCCGCACTGGCCTGGTCTTGAAGCGATGCATGCAAGAAGCTTGCTCCTCGAGGAGATGGCTGACTTTGGTATTCTTTTTCCTTTCATCAGATTTCTTCTGAATTTTCTTTGATCGTTTTTGTTCAAAGTCTCTTTCTCTTCAGGAGTCCGCTTGGCCCCCTTCTGGCGGCCCAGGGGCAGTGCGCAGTGGGACTCGTACACTGTCCCCACGGTGTGCTGTCCACCAGCCCGATGCAGCTCTCTGCTAGGGTCTTGGTGCGGACCAGTTCGTGGTTGGAAGCGTTGTAGACAACATCAGTCATCCTTGTTTTGCGCGGACAACACTCGGAGCCCCAGGAGGAGTTGCCCACGTCCAGCCTCCAGGCCGGTACTTCCTGCTGCCTCCGTGCACTCACAGTGTGTGCATGCGGCGGGTCCAACCTTCGTGTTGGCTGCAGGGCGGCCCAGCTCATATTTTTGCCCTTGTGGTAGGGCTTTCTCTTGCCCCCGGTCTTGCAGCGCTTGTGCCGGTTGTCCTGAGAGATACCCACAGCTCAGCGCCGGCTGGGAAGAGCAGGGATGAGTTTTAGAAGTCCATTTTGGTGTATGGTTCAAGCTACGTTTACTAACTGAGCTTTAAGCTTTGAACTGTGTTTTAATTTTTAAGCTGTTTGTAAATTCCTGTCTGACTCCTATGTCTACTTTCCAATTGGTTCAGAGTTGGACAAGGAAAGATTTGTAAATTACTGTCTCCCTTAGAAACTCCAACACCAACCTGGTCCAATTTCACTGAAGTAGGATAAAAAATTAGATAGCCTGGAAGACTAATTAAACTGGATGTCCTTCCTTCCTTCTGGACGAAGCCGGGGCTGTGAGGGAAGCCGGGTCCTGGGTGCCTGCTGGCTGCCGGAGGGAAGTCGGGTCCCAGGTGCCAGCAGGTGGGGGAAGGAAGGCCTGCTCTTGCATGAACTATGTGCATCGGACTTCTAGTGCAGCATAAAAAAGAAGGATCCCTAACCCTTTGAAACAGCAGGGAGGGACCTGGAGAGTATTATGATAAGTGAAATAGGCCAGTCAGAGAAAGGTAATTACCACATGATCTCACTCATCTGTGGAATCTAATGAACAAAATATACTGATGAACAAAATAGATTCAGAGACAGAGAAGCATGGAATAGATTGATGAATCTCAGAGGGAATGCAGGGAGTGGGGTGGGGAGAGATTAACTGGGAAACTTATATGCATATATGTAATACTTTCAACAATAAAGATTATTCTTCAGTATAGATTCCCCAAAGCAAAATTACCTTGTTAAATAATCTAGACATTTTTAGGGCTCTTGATAAATTGCTTTTGGGAGAAGTCATACCATAATAACTCCTTTATTCCCTTCCCAGAAACATAAGAAGGTGCCTACATGTTGTTGGTATTTTTACATTTTATAGCTGAAGAAACAACATTTTGGAGCAGGTAAGTAGGTGTTCCAGTTGGTAAATAATCTTTCTGTCCAACCCCAAATGAACTGCTTTCCCGTTCACAGCGCTATGACTATTGAGAACTAACAGGAAATGTGACAAGATTGGCTTTTGGCTCCAGGCTAGGTGCCCTAGGGTTAGAGCTGGGGACTAGGGGAGTGGGCTGGATTCAGGCTCAGGGATGCGAGAAGGGCCACAAACACCTTCTCTCACAGGCTCGGGACCATCCAACCATTTCCCTGACCGCACTTCTCTAGTCTGCTTTCAGTCGACTTTCACATTCTCAAGTTTAACCTTGTCAGGCTTGATGATCAGCAAGGTTTCAATGAGTATGCATAGAAATTGGTACAGAAGTTAATGTCCAGATCCACATGAAACGCAGGCAGAAATGAAGACAGTGACACTTACCAACCTTGATAGAAGGGACAAAAGCCTAAACTCTACAAGGAAATGTTTGTAGCTCTCATCACTGTGGTGCTGCATATTGCAGACGATACGTGCACTTTAAAATCACAGGGTCTAAGCATGATGGAAATGGCAGTGACAGCCTCAGGAGAGCCTGATCACTGTGGGGAGGTGGTTAGAAACACGCACTGCTTTTCGGCATCCTCAGGACAGTTCCTTGGTTTTAGGAACTTTCTTCTGTAAGTTTATAAGATAAGTCTCCAATTCCTTCTGATTCTTAGTTCCTAAATATTTATAAGTGGGAAAATGAAAGGAGCAAAGCGAACACAAGTTTTACACATTATTTAAAAATATTTTCTGAAAAATTATGGGACACACTCACATCACCTAAAGGATCATCTCTATTAAGGCATGGAGAAGAAAAAAATAAATCACAGTGTGCAAAGTGAAAGAAATTTCCCTTAATGAATATTTAAAACATGCTCACCAGGAAATTTTCAGTTTTCTGGCTTTAGTTGGTTTGGGTGCGTGGTTTTGTAGGTCATATGTGGAATGCTGTTCTTTTTTTCTTCACTAGGTATGGACTTTTGTATTATCATAGCATCCAACCCAGGACCAGTGGAATTCTTTTAGGGGCTCTCCAGGCATAATTCTAATTAGAATTGAGCTTACACAAGATAAGTGGCTTCTAGAACCTTTACCTTATCTTTTGCCTGGAAATGGTTGGGAGGCTACTACCAAAAAAGGAAATATATTAAGAAAAAAGATTAGTTAAAAGTGCATTTTTTACTCAAAGGAGAAATAACTCCTAGATAATTATCACGACCAATAACAATACCTATTATTGTCCGCACTGTTTCATGGGATGTTAACAGCAACCCTGCGAGTAGACTTTACTTTTATCTCTATTTAATAGACAGGAAATGGAAGTTTGGAGAGATTTAGGTGACTTGCTCATGGCTACACAACTAGTGAGTAATGAAGAGAGGTCTCAAACTTAGATCTGAGATCAAATAATTTGCTTTTTTGTTATTTCACGTTCCCTTGATTTAAGCTAGTTGTATTATCAAAATATTCATGCTTGAATCTTATTTTATTTAATCATTATTATGCTTTACCCAAAAGATGAAGGGATTTGGTTTTGCAGGTCAAATATTAGCATGTGTTTCTAGCTAAAAATTAAAAAGCCAAAAAGTGTGAAAGTAAGACCCTGAGCTTTGACCATTAGGATATGAAGACAACAGTCTAGTCGAAATTCAATGGGGTAAAAAGGAGAGCAATGTGTCTGATAGGGATGCATTTGTCTAAAAGTGATAGAAAAATAGGAGAATCTGACCACAGTGCCTTAACCAAACAGGGACTTAGTTAGTTTTCTCCTAACAAGAAGTCCAAAGGTGGACAGTCCAGGCCTGGGAAGCATCCCCACAGTGCATCAGCGTTCCAGCTCCTGCTGTCTGTCCTTCCACACTGCCACGCTTAGCATGGGGCTCCTGTCTTCCGGATTGTTGCCTAATGATTGTGGGCATCTTTTCTGTCTCTAGCTCCATATGCATATTCCATTCTGGGAGAAGGGCCCAACTTGTTTGCTTCTGATTCTAACTTTTTTTGTTTGATAAGGGATGTTTTCTCCAAAGATTTTCTTCTGCATCTCTTGGCCAGAACTGGATCTCAGGCCCTAGCTGCAGGGGAGGCGGGGAAGGAGAATATTTTCATTTCAGCCCACTTCTATACTCAATGGAATCAGGGTTACGTGAGAAAGAAAAAATAAGGGAATATATGTTTGCTCTACCTATCTTCTTTTTCTTTTGGTTGGAGAGTTTGGGAGTGAGTGTGAATGGATGGTAGTGATTGAAAATCACTTAAACCAAACATTGAGCTGGGATAGACTGCTGAGGAGGGCACGAGAACACTGTACTTGGGCGGGTGCTAATAAATGAGGAACTACATGGGTCTACCTGGGCAGGGCTCACTGGCAACTAGCAATGAAGGGCAGGAAGGGCTAAGTGGTGGAATAGTGGTGAGAGGTTATGGAAGCAAGTTGGAGTCCAGTCAGGAAATGGCCAACACCAATAGGAAATGCCAGAGTTTATGGGGTGTATTTTTAAAAGTCATGTCAAATAGTCAAGGTGGCTTCTGGAGGCTAGCCTTTCCCACCCCAGAGGAAGTATCTTGCCTGTCTTAAAGTGGCCTTGTATGCAAGCTGTCTACTCATATAACTCAGGGTGTCCCAGGAGACTGGTCTGCTGTTCAGCAGAAAGCCCCACACGGTGTTAGTTTTTTTTTTTTTTCAATGTGGATTATTGCAGGAGCAATACAGTCATGGTGCTGGATTTTGAGCAAGAAGACCATGATTGTGCAATGCTCAGCTCCTAGGGAGATTATGCTGCATTCCGTTGCTTGCAGAACATACATTTTGGAATTATTTGTCCAGCCACTAATCACCTTCACTTTTTCCTTGTGTCCCCTGTGGAGAGCTTTAGGTTTCGGCAGCAATGCTGGCAAGTCACCAGGCAGCACACTTGTGACTACAGAGTGGCAGGCTTCCTGGGGCCTTGGTCTGTGACTCTGCCTTCCTTAGCCCCATGTTCAGGCCATCAATGTCACACAGAAGGATGCTAGAGTTCACTGCTACAGGAGCTGCTTGCTGCAGTGGGAGCTGGGGCCGCGGGCATTCAGCCTGCTGAATGCATCAGAGCTGGAACTCTGATATGCACTGTGGGGCTGCTTCCCAGAGCTGGACTGCCCATCTCTGGGCTGGTTAGGGTCTATCCTATGGAACAATGTGTGGAAGTGTTGACCCTCAGCTGGGTTCAAGGATGGCCAGTGAAGTCAAAGTTGAGGAGGAGAGTCCTGTCGTTAGATATACCAATCCAAAGGAATAAGCGGAGAAGATCCAGAAGCTCAAGTGGAGGAAGATCCGAACTACTGGGGGCTGAGATGGGACGGGTGCTAGGCTGTAGCAGCCCAAGTCCTCAGAAGAGTCAACCTGGGTGGTGGCGGTGGTTGGCAGTGGGCCAGCTGCAGAAAGGTGTGCGGGGGCGGGGGGGGGTGTGGTGGTGGTGGTGGTGTTATTGAAAATGCATAGGTTTGGTTCTTCCAGTACTGAGGCTTGTCTGACAATGGTGGCCTCATGCTGCCACGGTGGAAATGAGGCGCCTGTCCCAGTGTGCTTGGAATCCCTCTAAGGGCATTGCTGAGAGCTCTGCCATTACTGGGAAGTACTTTCTAATCTGTTTGGTGCAAGGTATTGTCTGAATGCTATCTGCCTCCTCCTTTCCATTGTTTAAAATGGAGACATTTCCTTCGTGGTGGCTCCTGGGATAGATGTTAGGAGTCTAAATGAGATTACGCAGTTCTTGGAATTTCACTGAGGAAATAGCTTTGCAAATTCATTGTATTGTTATTCATGACAGGTGTAGTTGAGCAGCTGAAAACTCTAGCTACTCCCCAACCTTGCAAACCGTAAAATTAGACTTCCTATACTGTGCACAGTAATTCTCTTTCTTACAGTAGAAACCACAGACCAATTTTGCCTTACAGAAATTCGCTCTCATCCAAAATTTTAGTACACATTTTAAAGACTGGCTCAGTTTTATTATGAAGTTACAACTGAGCAAAATGTGTTTTGCATAC
This sequence comes from Murina feae, assembly GCA_004026665.1. Taxonomy (NCBI): domain Eukaryota; kingdom Metazoa; phylum Chordata; class Mammalia; order Chiroptera; family Vespertilionidae; genus Murina; species Murina feae. The sequence goes on along the minus strand of PVJC01017570.1, from coordinate 18,047 downwards.
AGGACCATGCATGTTTAATATTAATATGCTCACCAGGAGCTAATTATGAAGATCATCATTCCAATAACTTTCTTTTTCACATCACTAGTTTAATTAAGAAATAATTTGCAGTAATACAGTTGCAAATATGTTATATTTCTGAACCTACATGCATCCATGCTGTGGGCCTTACTGGATTTTTTTGATTACTCTTTAATTCTTTAACAGTTGCAATTTTTTCTCTGAAAATGCATTGTGGGTAATTTATGTTGTTTTGACCATTTGTTTCTTTGATATAATTTGCAATTCTTCACCCAGAGTTGTAATATACTACAGTTTAGATAAATGGCATGGTTATACAGAGGTTATCTATGTAAAATGATTAATATTCCAAAATAGGGATGTTTGTAAAGTTTAAAAAATATATTGCTATTAATAACACTTTTTACATTACTTTTTTACTTGACTGAGATTTATTGCATTTACTATTGTAACATATTTCTAAAACATCATTAAAAGAAACGGAAAATCATGTATTCCATAAAATATGAGTACATATTTTATGGAAAAATGTGTAGATATATTTTCAATGTTAAGCTATAAACAATGTCTTTTCTTGGATGATTAAAATATCCTGGTCCATTTAAAATGGGCTACATAATAAAAGTGATGTGTACTAATGATTTTACAATGCTTAATAATGCGAAGTGTTTTGTCTGAAAAATGCCTTTTAAAAGGTTTTATGCATAACCCAAGCATTTCCGTTCTGTATAGAAATAAGTGAGTGATGTGCAGACAAAGTTAGGAATTGGAAAGGATTTCAAAAATGATTTAAAAAGCCAGATTTGGAGATTTCTTCTTTTGGGCTAGAATTAAGAAGTAGTAACATGTCAGAAGCTTTTCCACAGTTGTCAGCTGGGGGAAGTAGGGCCGAGTGACACATTAGAAAACATTAGGTCTAAACTTTCTCTAATACAGGTTTTATGGTTTAAAAAAAAGGGAGTCCAAACGGTGGTTGAAGTCTGTTGAATATGCTTCTATTGTCAATTCATGTCACTGAAGGGAGTTTGCCCTTGCTCACAGGAGGGAGGAGCATTTAGATCTTCAACAGACACCTGCCAGAAGTACCTTTAACATGCAAACTAGCCGAGGGAGCTTGCCTGCTTCTATTCACCATCAAAGCAAAGACCCTGAAGAAAATTGTGCTCATCTTCCCTGGCTGCCCCTGAGCTGTCCCTCATGAAGAGGCAGGAAAACCAGGTTAGAGAATTGTAATGTGTTTATTAATGAAGGTCGGGCTATTGTTCATTGAGAATCATCCAAAAGATTAAAATAAGTTTGAAAGAAACTAACAGTATGAAAAGAGGTATGGGAAATCAGCCCCAGTAGGAACAGATTAATTATTAATCCACAGTGGAAATCATGATCCATACCTTTTTTTTTTTTTGTAAACTGAAGACATGGTCAAATAATAGTAGATTTAAAAAAATTGCATGTTAACTAATGACTTAGATGGTCAAATGTAATAAAATTCCAGAATATCCTAATTGCCTCAGTAAGGAAATTCAGTATGCTGTTTGGAGGCTTTATCTCCTGCACACCATTGCTTCTGTTTTGGTGAATTTTTGTTTGCATCGAAGGTTTTGGTTGTGTTGTCTAGCTCATTTGGGTTGGGCAGCCATATATCTTTTGTTTTGATGCAATCTCTCATGAACAAATTTCTAAAAGGATACAATTTATAAATTTTGTTCTTCTCAGAGATTGTTTTCTTAAAAATGTAATTTAAGAAAAGGCAGAATAAAACCTGAACTTGTTGAACGTGATCTAGTTACAATCTCACCTGAAGGCAGGATTGTGTGTGTGTGTGTGTGTGTGTGTGTGTGTCTTACTTCCTCAGAGCCTTAGAAAATTCAGACAGATCTTTATAAATTGTCTAAAGCCTTGTTTGTAAAAAAAAAAAAAAAAAAAAAAAAAGTTGGTTCCTCTGATTTCTACTACCTCATTTTATCCATTCTAAAATCATTAGTGGCACTGATGTTCTGATGGATCAAGTTTAAGATTTGCTAACCTGGTGATGAAAGTGGGGAGAGAAGTAGAGAAAAGGACAGAGGAAAAGGGAGGAATAGATACTTCTCTTTCCCTCCATGATTTCTAGCCTTCTGCATTTGGCCTTTTCCTTTATCTTGACATCTTTGTATTGAGGGGTCTACAGTCATCACTTCTCTGGGACCAATTATGACATTCTTTATAGGCCTCAACACAAGACGGAGTAAGCAGTGGCACTCAATAAATATTTGTTGGTCGGTGTAACCTCAATGAAAATGACCATGCCCCCTTTTCATTTAGCCTAAGGGGACAAAGGATATTTGTCGTATTGGAATGAAATTTGTAAAATTTCCAACACAACTGAAAGAGCAAAAATGTATTTTACTGCAGTTTTCTTTGGCCTATTCTTTTATAAATGAAAACTGAGACTTTTAGTTGAGGATCACTTTGTTCCCTCTCCCTTTTATGTATGACACTCACTTTTAAAACAATGAGACTTTTTGAACTCCTTAGCCAATTTTAAATCAATTCTAAAAAATTACTAGTTTAATATCGCCTTTCCCCCCCCCCCCATCTGATGCCATTTATTTTGCATTTATTTATTTATCTATTTATTTATTTATTTATTTATTAAACTAAATGCATTTGTCTCTCTTTACAGAGGTACACTCTGCACAGGTGTCTTTGTACTTACTGAAGCACGGAGGTTGATGAGTTTGAACGAAAGAGAGCATTATGTGGGTGGAAATAAATAATAGCTGGTTGATTGGCTATGATTAGAGAGTGTGTGTTCTGAAGCTGGAGGTTAAAGCAAGCCAGTAGCACAGCTCTTAAGTGGGGTGCATGAGGGGCTGATTTGATAAAGAACCCAATCCACTGCAGAGAGGGCCAGGTGAGATGCCTGCAGGACTCTGGACTACTTTTGATTCCTAATCTACATAAATTACTTTGGAACGGACTATAAACTAGTTAGTTAAATGGTTGGCTGGTGACAAAAGGGTGGAGAAAATAATGAATGCATATGAGGCCACAGAAAAGATTTGGAGGGATTTGTAACCAGACTGACACATGGGAAATAAAATTTATTGTTGCTAAACACTGGACAATACTCCTGAGGACTAAAGTAATGAACACAAGTGAAAAATAAATAGCACTGAACTAACTAGAGCAGCAAGACTTTCAAAAGCACACTCAGGAGAGAAGAAGGAGAGGTTTTTCTCTAACATTGTCTAGATGACATAAAGCCACAAGTCATCTATGCTTACATAGCATTAGGGTAATTAGAGCTGCTCAGATGGCAGGCCAAAGCATCAGTCACACCCAATTCATTGACTCTGTCCTCCTAAATTCCAAAGAAAGCATCAATATTTGTTAAAATATACACATCAGGATTTTTTTTATCCTCAAGTTTTGAAAACATAGCAAAAATTATAATACAGTTTGAGTATTATTAGACAGGTTTCAATTCGGCATTTGTGTTGAGTGGTGAATAAACCCATTAGACCTTGAAATATTGCCTTGGAAAACATGAATGACAATGAAAAGTATTAGTTCAGGGAGTAGCCTCCCCGGGAAAGAGTCAGAAACTCTCATCACTAGGGACATTCAACATGGATATAAAGTGAACCAAGCAAATTATTTTCTCTCTGATGTAATTCTGAGTATACATAGTAAAAGAAATTTATTTTTATTTTGTCAATGTGTTTTTCTTTATCAGTTTACCACTCAGTATACTACAAATCACGTTTGAATCTCACAGTAAATGTATTTTTCAGTGTCTCCGCATCAGGCCCATATAGTCAGAGATTAATCATTTAGGACAATGTCAGGTTTGTCACTTACCCAGGGATTGAGTTTTGAACTGAACCTCAATTTAAAAATAAGGTTAATTTTTTTTGGAGTTTCCTACTAAATGCATTTGTCTCTCTTCACTGAGGTCCGCTCTGAATAGATGTCTTTGTACTTACTGCAGCACGGAGATTGATGACTTTGAACAAAAGAGAGACTTTGAAAGGTGATATAATGCTTTATGTTGGTATCACCAGATCCAGGTGGCATTGCAGTGGGGTTTCTAGTTTTAGCTCTGCCACTAAAAAGCTGTTGGACTCTGGGCCAGCCAATTAGCATCACCAGACCTTAGCCTCTTCATTTGTAAATGAGAAAAATGTCTTCCCCCAGATTAAGATGCTGTCTTAGAACTTTCTGGGTCCAAGAGAAAAAATGTAATGAACAGTACTGCCCCCTCGAGGTCTCATCTAGAGCAAGGATTGGAAAGTTTTTTAAGGGCCAGAGTTAATATTTTAGACTTAGGGAGCTGAGAGGCAAAAATCAAAGGTATTTATGTAACCATTAAAAAAAAACGTGAAAACTATTTTAAGGGTGGCACAAAAACAGGTGGTGTGCTGTAAATTGTCCACTCCTGGTCTAGAGGAATAACAAACAGGTAATCGCTTCCAATGTGCAAGCTGTGTTGATAGAAGTATGAGGTAAAAAATTCATTGAAATTATTTTCTTCCTTGAACCAACCAGACTTTTTGGTTAAAATAGCCTTTCCTGGTTATGCGAGTGCCCTTTGCCTCACTGGGGAACATGGAGAGGCCTCCAGGGGCTGTCTTTTCTTTTCATTCCCTTTTCTCATTTCCTTTCTCTTTGTTTTCTTTGACCTTAAACTACCATTTCCATATGAACCAAAAGCTCTTTTATTGAGGACAAGATGAGGAGGCCTGGGGGGTGGGGGGGCGGGAGGAAGGGAATGAAGAGGCCCAGACAAGAATTTTAATTTCCCATGCGCCAACATAATTACAGAGCAGATACAAATCCCTCCAAATCTTTTTTGCTGCTTGATATGCATTCATTATTTTCCTCATCTTTTTGTCACCAGCCAACCATTTAACTAGTTTACAGTCAGTTCCAGGGAAATTTATGTAGATTAGAAATCACCGACCTAAACTGAAGCCCTAAAGACATCGTACCTGTTACTGCCTCGATAGAGAATGTGTTTTAATAAATTCACTCTTTCAGGAGCCTAGTGGCAGCTGCACAGCCTGTCTCATCACAAAGGTCTGTGAAGAGCCCTGAGCAGGGGGTGTAGATGATCAGAAAGTCTCATCTCAGATTGTTCTGGAGTTTTTTGTTTTTACCAACCGGAGCCCATCATTTTGGGAATTCACTTAGCAAGGAAGAAGGCAAACATTAAGAGCCTAAAAAATGCACTTTCCTTCCCTATGATTAAGTTCATTTCCCCTGGGAAATGTTACCCTTTGAAGCTGTAGATGAATTAGAATTTTTCTCCCCGAATTATTAGCACATCCCATTCCTGACAAGCAGTGTGCTCCCTGTGGCAATCTTTGCTTTTTCACGTAATTAAATGAAGTTAATATTGAATAAACGATCTGTTGTAATTGTTAGTGCTTATTGTTAATGTGACTTGAACACCAGCAATATTTTCTTCTTGAAACATAGAGTTCTAGAATAAAACTTTTTCTAATAATACATTCTGGCCAGCGTTGTGCATGTATAAAAAAACGATGTGCTTGTCCATTTTCAGTCTGGTCAGACCAGCTCTGTCAGTGCAAATGGAAGTGGCGGGAGTGGGGTGGTAGTTTGTGGCTTGAGCCCGAACAATGACTGCAATGGGACACACAGTACTAAACCCGTGTGGTGAGCGCATCCCTCGAACTGGTGGTGCTCCCCTGCAGGAGGCCTTTTGATGATGACTAGATGAGCTCTCCTACATGAGAGAGACAGAGAGAGGCTTGACACAGGGTGACCCATGATCAAAACCAGTCACAGCAAGTGTGTGCGCATGCATATGTGTTGGTATAGAGGGCAGATGTCTGCCACTTAGCGTTGTACCTGGCCAGTTCCCCATGGACTCATGGCTGGGTCAGAGGAGGCAGAGGAGCCTTTGGGTACATTGTGAGTGGAAGGCAGCTACTGTTCACTGTCTCTTCACTCCCAACAGCCAGTCTCATTCCTCTGGACAGAGTTCCCCTTCCCCAGCCATCTCCGGAGGCAGGAGAACCATGAATGCAAGGAGTTCTGCTCAATGCTGTGTAAGGGGAAATCTGCAGGTGGGCTTCTAGGAAAATCTCTCCTAGTTTTTTGCTCAGCTGATGTTTTCTGAAGAGGGGCTGCTTAGGTTTGTGGCTGTTATTTTGTGATCTAGGGGCTGATATGCCAAAGAACAAGAAGCTGGCCTGTGCTGGTTTGGCTCAGTGGAAGAGTGTTGGCCTGCAGACTGAAGGGTCTGGGTTCGAGTCTGGTCAAAGGCACATGTCCGGGTTGCAAGCTCAATCCTTAGTAGAGGGCATGCAGGAGGGCAGCCTATCAATGGTTCTCTCCCAGATGATGTTTCTTCTCTCTCCCTCTCCCTTCCTCTCTGAAATCAATTAAAAAAAAGAAAAGAAAAAAGAAGCTGACAGATGAGAAAGGCAAAGACACATAGAAAGAATTAGATGTTTGATGGTGTTGTGGATTTGCTACACCAAACCTGGCACTCTCTACTTCCAGACTGCTTGTCGTGTAATATGGTAAATGCTTTGCATAAAGCCACCATTCATTGGACTTTTTCTTTCTGTGAGTTGCTTGAAGATAAATGAGTTTAACATCAAAATGGAGAGAGGCACTCTCCCTTTACCACAAAGCTTGGAAGAGTGAGTAACTCCTGCTGCAGGGGGCGGGCAGTGCCGGAGTGCTAGCTCGGAGCATATGCAGTACGCAGAGGATGCAGAGGATGGCAGTGGAGGCAGCTGTACCCAGCAGCTGTGGCCGCAGTGTCTGGTGATGCCAGCACCAGTGGCAGATGTGCCTGACGGAGGTAGTGTGAGTGGTGAAGCCCGGCAGAGGTAGTGGTGGTTCCTGGAATAGAGCAGAAGGAGGAAGTAAAGCCGTGGTACACAGGAGCTCACTGCTAGCTGATTTATGAGCACATATCACTCATCCTCTGGTTTCTGAGAGAGGATAACGTGCTGCGACATCTACACCCAAAATGTCCAATGGCTCAATACAATAGGAGTTTCTGTTTTGCCTCCATGTCTAGTGGTCGGCGATGGTTCTAACCTGGGAGCTCAGGAGACTTCACGTGGAGATTCAGCGCCTCCTGGGGACCTGTGAGCTGGCAGGAGGGGAAACGAGAGCAGGGAGGAGAGCTGCCCGTGTCTTAAAGGCCTGGCTCCTGAGTGGCACGGGTTACTCCTGACCACAGTGAGAATGAGTGATGTGTCCCTACCTAACTGCAAAAGGAGTGGGAGCTGGGTTTCCCTGGCTGGGCAGCTGCTTTCCGGTTACAACTTTACATCATGAAACGGGAGAATGGACGTCCAGGCCTTCCCAGAAATGCTTGTTCAGGGGTAGAATTGGACCGGGGGTGGGGGGGCGGGGCAGATCATTTGCAGAGCCCTGGAGCGCTGGACTGGCTGGTGGGGGAAGGCAGTGATACGGGGTGACAAGGCCAGTGATTTACTCATTGATCTAAGTGTGGAAGTGGCATTTCCACTCCTCCTTCCTTGGAATTATCTGCTTGACGATATAAAATTACCAAATCATTAAGAACCCTCTTCTTTTGCCTAATTATTTTGATCTGGGATGGCCATAGCATTGAATTTCATTTACAGTTTAACGTAACCCATATATCAACAGTCTAAACTGTAATATATGCACCTGCCAAGTCATTTTATTTAAGAAGAAAGCACTTAAAAGCATGTGGTAGTTTTATTTTAGAGGATTTTTGATGACTGAATGGCGTATGACCATTAAGAACTGAAATTTCAAAATGAGCATCAGACTTATTTTTCAAGTGCCTATCATAAATGTGTTGCTACCCATGTAATAAAGTAATTTTCCCTTGTGTGATAAATGTAGCACTGAAGAATGAACCTTGTCTGATAAAATGGTTTTTATTAATCTCCTCATGTTTTTATTTTGTTCTAGAATTATGATTAGTTTCAAGAGAATAGCAAACAGGTTATGATCAGAGTTGAATATTATTGCTATCCAGATATCTTTGGCTAATGCCTGCTGTTTATTTCAAAAGCAAAATGCTTCCATTAAGAAAAATCAATGATGATGGTCTGACTTTATTATGAAAAAATTATACCTGTTATGTAAACCTCGCTAATTATAAGCTCTTGAATTCATTTGGGTGATATAACAGATGAAGAAGGCCATTTATTAGAAGTGCTTGGCGTTTGTACCACCATAATAAAACCGAAATAATAAAAAACAATCTAAAGAAAGCAGGAGTGTTAATGGAATGAAAATTGCCCAGGAATGAGTTATACCGAGACACCATGGAGTGTGAGATTAACGCAGAGGGCCTCATCTTGGAAAGTGATTCTCCTCCTCAGCCCATCCTTGCTTCCCCTCTTCTCACTTTCCTTCATAATTTCCCTGGGTGACCTCATGGGTGGATCTGCTCGAGTTTCTATTGACTCCTGTCTTTATAACATTAGCACCCACCTCTTGCTCATGGTCCAGTCTGCCTTCTGGCCATCACTGCTGGATGTCTTGTTGGAACCTGAACTCTACGTGTCCAAACAGAATTCATCTGTTTTCTTCTTGAATTATCTATCCTAACTTGAATATCGTAGTCACCCTTGACTCCTCCCTCCCTCATAATCCATATCCAATGAGCCACATCCTGTTATTTCTAGTCAGAAATTTATCTCAAATCTAGCTTCTACACTCACTCCCATGGCCTTCATCTGGCCGTCCCTCATTTTAATGACTAAGCCTGTATACTGAACCAGATTTACAATGTAACCATGAAAGCAATTGTATTTTTGTTTTCTGTAACTCTTTTGTTTTTAAATGTTTCCTCAGTGTTTTATTTTGAAATATTTTAAACTATAGAAAAATTGAAATATTAAAACAAAAAGATGTATAATCTTTGCCTTCTAGATTCACCAACTGTTGATACTTTGCCCCCCACTCCACCCTGTTCATCCCTCACACCCCAGAATAGAATCCATCTGTTCCTGTTTGTCTGACTCTGATAGTATAAGGTGTTTCGGGCAGCAGTGGAAGGAGACAGCAGAGAGAAGGGGTCGCTTCGGTGAGGGATGTTGTAAGCCTTGGCAAACCAACAGCACCTGCCTGGGCGTCTGGGCGTCAGCATGGTAAGGAAGCCATTTCCTCAAGGTGCAGCTTGACACCTGAAGGATCAGGGTGGTCCCAGAGTGTCAAGTGAGAGTGTGGTCCCTAGAGTCCCATGTCCTTACAGTGGACACTGCAGCTGTGGTGAGGTCTGGACTCCTCCCCCAATAGCTTTTTGACAGTGGACATTTGGAGCAGAAGGGTGTGAACACCAGTTATTTCTCAGCATAACAGCTGGAGATTCTCAGCATGGGTGAGACTTTGAGGCTGGAGAGAAAGCAGTGACTGCAAAACCTCGTGACTATACATAGAGCCTACACAACAGCAAGATGTAGGCATGGTGTCACTGTCACAGGCTGCTGAGGTCTGCGGACATTTGGTACTCAGGCACAGAAATTAAGATATTACAAGAAATATAAGCTGCAAGAGGAATAGTTCCCTTTGCTTTTAGTTTGTTGTGGCCCCTCCTGGTGTAGAAGTAATTCCTAAATGATCCATTATCACACTCTTTCATTTTGACTGTATATATGTGATGTAAACACATTGACAGTCTGCCTGGCCATTTGATCTTCAAAGCCATTGAGCACTATTAGCTTTGATTTTATTTTAATAGAAGAAAAATATTTTTGTCTACATTAACTATATGACCCTGCATTTCAAGTCATTAAAGCAAAACTCCGAGATTCCTACTGTGTCAAAAATATTGCTAATGGGTTTATTTATCTTAAAAATCTGCTTTTTATTGAGGGAACTAGACACATGTTGCAGATTGTGTTTTCCAAAGATGATAGCAATGATATCTCCCATCCCATATGCTCTTACTATGATGTTCCTCTCATCAAACGATGAGATCTGTGTCTCCTCTTCTTGCACCTGGATAGACCTTTATGACTGTCTCAACCAATAGAGTATGATGGAAGTGATGCTGTATAGCTATCGAAGTTAGTTCATAAAAATGCTACATATTTCTGTTTTACTGTATTGGGACATTTGCTCTTGGTACCCAGCCATCATACTATGAGGAAACTCTATTAGCCCACATGGAGAGACCATATGAAGAAGCCACATATACCAGTAGGTATTCAGGTCAACAGCCAAGCTGAAATCTCAGCTGAACATTGGCATCAATCATTAACACCAACCACATGTCAATATCAACCCTGCCTCATGATTTCCCCTCTCAGTCATTGAGTAAGCCTCAATCTTTGATGCTTTCTAGTTGAATAATCAAATATCAGAAAGCAAAGACAAGCCCTCCCTGCTGTGCTCTGTTCAAATTCTAGACCCACAGAATCAGGTCATAATGTGAACATAATAAAATGCCTGTTGTATGCCACTAAGTTTTAGGTGTTTGCCATGTAGCAATGGTATCCAAAACAGCATACACACTCTTTTCTGTTTTGTTGACAATTATGTGAGTTTTGGTCATTTCAAAATGCTTTATTTTCTTTATCTCACATTGTTGAGGTCTTCATTTAAGAATTGTGTCTGTAAAGTCCTTCAGTTCAAATATGCCTGGTTAGTTGGAGGGGGAGGGGGTGTTTTTGGGGTAATTTCCCAAGGAGTCTTTGCACAAAGGACCAATGAGTCCCCTATGGAAGTACTCAAAAGAGACTCCTTGTTCAGGAAGTTGGTGCCTGAGTAATGATCCAGTGTTAGAGGGCTGGGCTGGGTTAACTGTGAGTATCATCACTCTACCAGCCACTGTGGACTCAAGCCTGAATCCCAGAGAGAGAGGATTGGCAGTACAAACATAACTAAAAGAAGAGAAGCAGCTGCAGTTGATCTTCCTTGGGGCTGTGAGAACATAAACCAACAGGTTCAGCAGCACTGGTGCCAGCTGCCTTGACCAAATAAAAAGACATTTGACCTTGGCTGTTGGGCATTGGGTGTCCCATTGTTGACTTTGGTGACCTTGGCAGAAGGGCAGAGAAGGTGAAGGGCAAATGATGTTTTGCTATGTGGAAGTTGGGAGGACTTTGTTTATTTATTTATTTATTTATTTATTTATTTATTTATTTATTTATTTATCTATCTATCTATCCATTCATTCACTATGTGGTGGGGACTCTTAACTGCCCAATGTATTCTGTTCTTTCTTTCTATAATACAAAATTGTATCTTCCGTTTATTAACCTCCCTTCCACGTGGAATGGGAGAAGTGATGTGTGCCACCAGCAGCTCTGGGACTTTAGATCCTTAGAGAGGCATCCCAAGCTTTTTTCTTTTTTTCTAATGGTTGGAATCCATCACCTCAACCTTGACATGCAGAGGAGAACAACATCCAAGGTCTCTGAATGACTATGTGGAGCAGAGTCACCCACTGACATGGAATGGTCACCACTAATTTTTAGGTGAAAAATAAGCTGTCTTTTAAAATATCTTTAAATTATTGTTGAGTCTCTTTGTTTTAGCCATTTAGCCTTATCCTAATCAATACAGTTATCCATCCAACAAATATTTATTGCCCTATATATCAGGTTCTGTAAAAGATGATGGGGGTACAACGGTGAATTTAAAATTCACTGGGCAATGCAGACAAATAAATACATAATCACAACTGTGATACATGTTAAGGGCTCTAGAGGAGATATGTATGGTAAAATGAGAGTATATAGTTAGAGGAATTAACCCAGTTGTAGAGATTAATAAAGGCAAATAACAGCAACCCTACTTCCCCCTCAACCCCCCAACAAAACAAAGCCTAACACTCAAATCAGAGGCAAAGCAAAAGCAAACAATCTAAGACTGGTATCTGTCCAAATAGGACTGTGGGAAGACAACAATCTAAATTTTAAACCAGAAAAGTCAGAGACTGAGAGGACTCTGATATTGAAAAGACCAAAGAAAACAGAAGGGAGATGAGGCCTGAAATGACTCTCAAGCTACTATGCGGATGCCAAGGTAGTCTAAAGGGAGGGGACACACATGCAGATAGTCCCTTATGTTTTACTAACTGCATCACAGCTAGTTGCCCCTGTTTCCACTATAAAAAATCACCAGACTTAATGGGGGAAAATGCACTCCCCTTTTCAATGTATATGAAACGCCAGTGAAGGGGAGCATGAGTAAGAGCAGTTGAAGTGATAGTACAAACATCCTACACTGTGAGAAGCTCACCTGAAGACCACTGTGCCAAGGACTGTCTCGTTTGATCACTCTCTTCTGAGGGGTCATTGGCCCTTTTGTGAAGTCATTGGCCCAGTTCTCAATGCACAGCAAGCATTTGGTGGCTGTGTTTCCACATGGCAGTCAAAGTCAATCTCAGTTTAAGCTACTTTACCTGAATTATAATTTTTTAACCCATGGAAAGAGTTACCTATCATGTTGTGCAGAATTTCCTATGGACTGAATCTTAGTGTAGTAAACATGAAGAATATTAAATTTGCTTTTGGAACAAATAATTAAAAAATGGTGTTTGGTAAAGGGAGGGAAGCAGATATGAAAGAAGGCTTATATAAATAATTGTCTGCCTTCATAGACATGTGGTAAATGTCTAAAATATGTATACTAAAAATCAACCATCATTTTGATATTTTAGAGAGCTGCTGTAGGTAGAGCACAGGAGGTTTATCTCGGTGCAGTGGCTGATGCAATGCTGTGAGCACACTCCAGCAGTTCAGATCTTTCTGGCAAACCAGGAAGATGGCAATGCCCACCTGAGCCCCTCCTAGAGCCACGTACACAGTACCCCAACCTTTATGCTCATTGGCTCCCTAAGAAGATGTTCTATGATTGGCCACCTCCACTATATATACTGCTGTACTTCCTCAATAAAATTAGACCTGCGTCACAGAACCTGGTCTCCGGAGTCGTGCATGTAAGCGTCCTAGCGCTAGGGGCTCTGTCGTCCTCACCCCTGGGAGACCCCCTGCTTCATCTGGTGCCCAGAACAGGGACCCCCAGAATGTCGGACCAGGTGAGTGACCCTCTGCAACATGGGCAATGTTCCCCCTGCCACATGCACCCCTCAGGCGTGAGCTCTCCATGCCATTTTGCAGAATAGGCGAGTTAAGATATCGGAAAAGGAACTCCAGATGCTGTGGGAGTGCCTCTTACCCTTTAATCCCTGGTTGTTAGAAGCCCCCGTATGGGACCCAGGCACCTGGGAGAAAGTACTCAAGCGTATAAAGTCTGCTGAGGTTCAGGAAGGAAAAACATTTCCGCTTTCTCTAACACCCACCATTTTGGTCCCCCTCGCATGTCTCTCTGGAGTCCGCCCTGAACCATCTCTGCCGATACCCATGGCCCTTGCGGCCTCAGTGGAGGAGGGTCCCCTTTCCCCATACTCCCCTCCAGAGCCTTCTGCCCCCCTGATCCGTGGGACTTGTTCATTAAAGAACGTTCGGATACGGACAAAAATGAAACCAAAAAGCCTACTGCCAAGCCCACGCCTTTATGGGAGGGGAAGACGGTTCCACCTCCAGGTTCTACAACCAATAAACCTACCTAAAATACCAGTACTCAGGCTCAGTACAAGTTGGGGAGTTACGTGCAGTGAAACACGCACTTCTATACTGTCAGGACAATCCAGTTAATATCTTTTCTGATACTGTTTATGCAGTCCACACTGTGAAAGCTATAGGCTTCTCTATCCTCAGAATTAAGGAAAACCCCCTCAAGCCTTTCCAGTAAACATCAACCACACAGCTGCTAGCAATTAACCCCTATAGCTCCTCAAGTAGCCATCCCGGACTCACTCACCTTACACGAATTACAAGAGCTCTGTGGACAGATAAGAAACAGTCTATTTATATCAACAGAGGCCTTAAACCCCCTATTCAACCCAGGGAAGAGGTTTTACTTGTATCTTCCTAGAAGGTGAGAGACACCCCCTCTGGATTCCAGCGAGAGACGTCAAGCCACATGACTTAAGAGATGAGTCGGAGACCAGTCACCCCACCAGTGGCAGAGATGGAGAACCTCTCACTTGAACAGGAGACACAGCACCACCAGAGGAGACGTCCCCGAGGCAGAAGGGCTCACCCTATAACGTGGAGCGATATTAAGCCGCCTCACTTCTTGGCTAACCCTCGCTAACCTATTCATTTGGGCTACCTTAGCTGGTATACTCTTCCTCTTCCGCTGTATGTTCACCATGATAGCCCGCATAACGGCATAACAGGCCATGACTATACACATCCAACAGGTGCTAATAAAATAGGAAGGGGGAGATGTAGGTAGAGCACAGGAGGTTTATCTCGGTGCAGTGGCTGATGCAATGCCCCTCCTAGAGCCATGTATACAGTACCCCGACCTTCATGCTCATTGGCTCCCTAATAAGATGTTCTATCATTGGCCACCTCCACTATATATACTGCTGTACTTCCTCAATAAAATTACACCTGTGTCACAGAACCTGGTCTCCGGAGTCGTGCATGTAAGCGTCCTAGCGCTAGGGGCTCTGTCGTCCTCACCCCTGGGAGACCTCCTGCTTCAAGCTGCTCTTATCGATCAAATGGAAATTGCTCATTCTAATGGCTAGAAAACATTATTCAAATAAAGGTGGTCATCTCTAATTTTCCTTAAAATTCTTCAGCTTATAAAAAGTTGAGTTTAAAATGACCTTTTCTGATATCACAGAACATTTGTAGTAGGTAACAAACGAACTACATATGCTTCTGTAGAGCCTACTTTACTAATATAAAATTTTTAATAATTTCTGAAGGGGAATTAGAAAACAAGTATAGCATAACATAGACTTTGGAAGCAGACTGATTTGAATTTTGGCTCTCTTTTTATTAGCTTATGACATCAGTAAGTTACTTAACCATTTTTGCCTCAGTTTCCTTATCTGTGAAATGAGATGATAATATCTATTTTTATCACAGGAGGATTGAATAAATTAATACCAGTGAACTGCTAAGAATGGTGCCTGATATATAATAAGTAGTCTCTATCTGCTAGTGGACTGAAATTACCATTGCTAATTAAATAAAAAGGGATGGGAAAGCTTATTCAACAAAAAGCAGTGTCAAGAAGATTTCAAAGACAGATTGGTTACTTGCCTAAGAGAACAAACTCTTTCAAGTATATTAAATGAACTTTTCCATTTTGATGTTGTTCAAATATGAGTAGAAGCCACTAATTGTTGGGAACCATAAAAGAGATTGATTTATACAAAGCTAACTTAAAAAGTTTTAGTAAAACCTTCTAGTTACCAGACCTGTGACCTACAGCCAGAGATATCTTTTGCCCTGAAGTAACGACTGCCATTCCAGAGTCTGCAGATAGGCTAATTCCCATGGACCTTCTTACCCACCCCCATCTCCTAAAGTATATATTGCCCTGCTGAACAAATAAAATTTTGAGGCTTGATCAGAACTTTGTCTTGCCTCCATTTCTTCGTGTCTCCTATCCTTTCATTCCCTTGCAGGAACCTTTGCGGAAGTCCCCACGTTGCATGTCCCGTGGGTCGGGACAACTAATGAATAAAGAAGTATATTTATTAAGCAACTTACCTCTCCCCCAAAGCAACAACAACACTCATTGATTTGGTTATTCTGATTCTCTTGAGATTCCACGTGCATTTTAGGACAGGCTTTTTTATTTCTGCAAAAGCTATCTTTGGGGTTTTGATAGGGGTTGCTCCGAATCTGTAGATTGGCTTTGGCTAGTAACGACATTTTAATAATATTATTGTCTTCCAGTCCATGAAGTTTTCACATCCATGGGATGTGTTTCCATTATTTATGTCTTCTTTAATTCCTTTCAGCAATATTTTGTAGTAATCATTGTACAAATCTTTTATCAGCCTGGTTAAGTTAATTCCTAAATATTTTATTTTATTTTTAATATTTTTATTTATTGGTTTGAGAGAGAGTGAGAGAAAGAGAAAGAGAAAGAAAGAAACATTTATTTGTTTTTCCACTTATTTATACATTCACTAGAGGCCCAGTGCACAAAAATTTGTGTACTCAGGGGGGAGGGTGTCCCTCAGCCTGGCCTGTGCCCTCTCACAGCCTGGGACTCCTTGGGGAATGTCCACCTGCTGGCTTAGGCCCGCTTCCTGGGGGATCAGGTCTAAGCTGGCAGTAAGACAGCCCAGGAGCCCTTGGGGGATGTCCACTTGCCAGCGGGAAGCAGGCCTAAGCTGCAGTCAGGCATCCTTAGCTCTGCTGAGGAGGCGGGAGAGGCTCCCGCTACCACCGCTGTACTGGCAGCCAACAGCCTGGCTTGTGGCTGAGCAGAGCTTCCCCTATGGGAGCACACTGACCACCAAGGGGCAGCTCCTGCATTGAGCATCTGCCCTCTGGTGGTCAATGTGTGTCATAGTGACTAGTCATTCCCAGTCATTCTGCTGTTAGGGTCAATTTGCATATTACCCTTTTATTATATAGGATTAGTTGATTCTTTTTTTAAATTTTGTTTTATTGCTTAAAGTATTATAAAGAGTATTACATATATCCCCCCCCCCCTTTTTTTGATTTCCCCCTGACCTTCCCCCAGCCTCCCCTTATTAGTTGATTCTTGTATGCGCCCTGACTGGGGGTTGAATCTGCAATATTGGCATATCAGAACATCGCTCTAACCAACTGAGCTACCTGGCTAGGGCCTAAGCATTTTATTCTTTGATGCTATTTTAAATGGAATTGTTTTTGTAACTTTATTTTCAGATTGTTTATTGTTAGTGTATAGAAATGAAACTGACTTTTGGGTATTGACTTTGTATTCCACTACTTTGTTATTTTATTTATTAGTTCTAACAGAATTTTTGTTTGTATACCTTTTTTAAGATGAGGACACAGCATCCCAGAGTGGTGAAGTGATTGGTCACCAAGATCACATGGTCTCTGATGTCCCCTTCAGTCCTCTGTACTCTGCGTTGGTAAGGCCCCCTGAATGTTCTCTGTGCAGTGAGTACAGGACTCCCTCTGGCTTGTTGCACACACAGATATGAATGTGAGTCTGGTATGTGCAATCCATGTCGGTCAAATCTGCTTGCTTCTAAGGAGACATTTCTATTTTATAAAGGGGGGTTCACTGAGGACAGCAGTAGAGGGGATAGGCAGGTTAGCTGGAAATCGCTTTGTGGCAAGCAAAAGGAACTGAATTTGAACTAAGGAAGCAGAAAAGGGCAGGGGACATTATGAGGATGCCTGCTCTTATTGCTTATCCTGGCTTTTTTGAGCACCAGCTTGTTTGCTTGAATTGGCTTTTCAAGTGGCTGGAGCCATTGTGGCTGCAGCTCGAGTCTTATGTATCTATAGTTCCAAGACCAGAGAGGAAAGGTCCTCTGTCCTCAGTTCAAATTTGGAAAAAACAACACACCACCCCAGCATAGAATTCTGGTTGGCTTTACTCGGGTCACGTGATTATTCCTGGAACAATCCCAGTGCCTGAAGGTTGAGACTTTATGGTTGGTCCATCTTGGCACGTGTTGGAAACACGCATCGGAGTGACAAGGTTTAAGAAAGTATCTACTCACAGAGGCTGCTTTGGGAACCAGTTTTAACACATTTTTTCTTTTATGTTCTTTTTCCTCCTGCTTCCTTATATTCATACTAGGGGCCCGGTGCACAAAAATTTGTGCACTCGGGGTGGAGGGAGTCCCTCAGCCTGGCCTGTGCCCTCTCACAGTCTGGGACCCCTCAGTGGATGTCCTATGATGGCCCCAGTCTGCCAGGCGCCTTTTGTGTGTGTGTGTGTGTGTGTGTGTGTGTGTGTGTGTGTGTGTCACCACTGGAGACCTGCCCCCAGCCGCATCTGAGGCTCGGAGCAGTCCTCTTGTGTGTGTCTACCTGCTGGGGGCCTGTCCCCAGGCACACTGTGGAGGCTTGGAGCAGGCACCCCCTCTATGTTGATCTCTCAGACTCTTGCCCTCCCCTGCATGTTGTTCTCTTTTTTGAGCTGTGGCCAGGGCTGGGTGCTGCCTGCCTCCCAAGCTTGCCTACTGCCCATCTTCCTCCAGCCACCAGAAAGCAGGG
>PVJC01017569.1:0-32317 GCA_004026665.1 Murina feae | reverse complement strand
ATCCAGGAGCACCCGCCCCGGGTCTGCTGCCTGGCTCCACCCCCCGGGGGCCTCCACCAGGCATGTGGGAGAGTGGGTCCTCCACGGGGCTTGCAGGAGCAGCTGTCCTGGGTTCTCTGCCTGGCTCCGTCCCCCAGGAGCCTCTGCGGGGCATGCGGGAGTGCGGGGGCCTCTGCAGGGTGTGTAGGAGCAGCCGTCCCGGGTCAACAGCCTGGCTCTGCCCCGGGGGCCTTTTCGGGGGCGTGCGGGAGCACCCGTCCAGAGTCCACTACCTTCATCCGCCCCCCAGGGGCCTCCACAGGGCATGCGGGAGCATCTGCTGCACAGTGCAGAGAATCCAAAGCCAGTTCACTGCCCGGCTCCACCCCGGATGTGTTTGCTCAGCAGCAGGGCCCCACCGAGGGATCCTGCACCAGCGTCCGCCCCTGGCTTGCCACCCAGCTGTGCCAGGTGTGTCCCCTCAGCGGTGGGGGCCACCAGGCGTGTGCGATCGTGGGCCCTCTGGTGGGAAACGTCCAGGCCTGCACTCACCAGCCCTCCCACCTCCCAGTGCACAAACCCTGAAGGGGCTGTGGACAGCCTGAAAATGGCCCTCAGCCCCTCACCCAGGCTGGCCAGGCATGCCAAGCAGGTGGACATCCCCCCCGAGGTGTCCCAGGCTGCAAGAGGGCACAGGCCGGGCTGAGGGACCCCCACCCCCCGAGTGCACAAATTTTTGTGCACCGGGCCCCTAGTTAATTTATAAAAAGCAGAGTTCTATGTATCTGCACTGGATAGGAAGACATCCAATGGAACCATGAGTCCCTGGCCTATGCTCAAAGCTCCTCTGTAAAGATCGCCCCTGCCAAGCCTGACCTCAGATCCTGACATGGCACCCCTATAAAACTTGGGCAAGAAGAGTCAAGTCCATACTAGAGCTGTTGTGTGAAGAAAGCTTTTTACTTATTTATCATTTTAAACTTATTTTTAGAGAGGGGTGGGGGAAGGCAGAGAAAGAAAGATCGATGATGTGTTGTTCCACCCATTCACACACCCATTGGTTGATTCTTGTTATGTGCCCCAAGTGGGGATCGAATCTGTAACCTTAGTGTATTGGCACAATGCTCTAATTGAGTCACCTGGCCAGGGCAAGAAATATTTTTAAATAGACTTCTAAGAACTGCTGGATACTGGGATGAGAAGTCATTCCAGGCCTGCTGTAGGTTGGAAGTGCCTGGGGCACCTCCAAACTCTCAAGGGGATACCCTTGAAGTGAGAAGCTTGTCTTCTCAGCCATGACATGGAGGTACTGAACAGTCCCAATATCCATTCTGACTGAATGAATGTCTTGGCAAAACACAGGAGATAATATCTATCTCATAAGCGCATTGGGAGGATTAAACGGAATGATGTCCACACAGTACTGAGCACTGTGTCTAGCCCAGAGGAAGCCCTGTGTCATCTTTTCCTCAGGAACCCTGACTGATAGTGTCCCTTCTGAAACAGCAGAGTGCATTCAGGTCTAGAGGAGAAACCTTTCATTTGAAGTTGAACCTGAGAGCGGTAGGCAGTATTTCTCTCCCTGCTTGTTATCTGGCCTACTTTATAATTCCTGAATAACTCATAATTGGCACTTATTGCCAACTAGAGGCCCGTTGCATGCAATTCGTGCAAGAGTAGGCCTTCCTTCCCCCCAGCTGCTGGCACCAGTTTCCCTCTGGCATCCCTTGCAGCCCCAGCTTTGTCCTGAAGGTCGAATTAGCATATTATGCTTTTATTATTATAGATTATTATAGACTAGAAGCCCATTGCAGGAAGATTCCTGCAAAAACAGGGCTTCCTGAGCTGGAGCAAAGCAGAGAAGGGAGCGAAGCCCACCAATTTGCTCCCTCCCTTCTCCGCCACTTCATTCCCTTCTGCAGCACTTGGCTTCCTTCTATGTGGGCTTCAGTCTTCACTCAGAGCCTGTGTATGCAAATTAACCACCATCTTTGTTGGGTTAATTTGCATATCACTCTGATTGGCTGGTGGGCGTAGCTGAGTGACACCAATTTGCACGTTACTCTTTTATAAGTGTAGATTATAGATAAGTCATTGCAGAGTCTCCAATAAATGATAATGTATTGTGAAACTGAAAATATTTGCTTATACCATTCTAAGTGAGAAGTCTTTTATTTTCATTTATTTTTTTAAATTTTTATTGTTGTATTATATATTCCTCCCCACCCCCACCCCCAGTCACTGATGCCCTTCAGCCTGCCCCCACCCAGTGAGAAGTCTTTTTTAAAAAATGTTTTTAGCCCTAGCCAGTTTGACTCAGTGGATCAAGCGTCAGCCTGTGAACTGAAGGGTCCCAGGTTCTATTCTGGTCAAGGGCACATGCCTGGGTTGTGGACTCAATTCCCAGCAGGAGGCAGGCGATCAATGATTCCCTCTCATCATTGATGCTTCTCTCTCTCCCCCTTTCCCTTCCTCTCTGAAATCAATAAAAATATATTTTAAAATAATAAATAAATAAATAACATGTTTTTATTGATTTTAGAGAGAATAAGGGAGAGGGAGAGATAGATAAAAATATCAATGATGAGAGAGAATCACTGACTGGCTTCCTCCTGCGCGTCACACTGGGGATCGAGCCTGCAACCCAGGCATGTCCCCTGGCTGGGAATCAAACCATGACCTTCTGGTTCATAGGTCAGCACTCACCCCTGGAGCCACACCAGCCAGGCTACGTGAAGAGTCTTTGATGAGGTTTTTAATATACTGCAGAATTTTCAAGATAAAGGAATATGACATGAAAAATGTCAAAAAGTGCTTTGATACACTAAAAATAGTGACTTTTCTGAACATAAATGTGTTTGCAATCCCATTTTTGTACACATCGCATGGTTTAATGGTTTGAGAAATAAAAACAAACAAATCACTGGTAATTGCCACCCCCAGGTAGAAAATTTTCTTCTAAAAAAACATACAAAACCAAGATTTTAATGTAAAATATTTTCCTTTAATTGTATTTTGTATCTTGATTAATGAAACATGGAAACAGTGATTTTCAGTTTGGGTCACCTATTTTATTTATTTCAGAGAGGAAGGGAGAGCAAGAGAGAGAGAAACAATGATGAGAGAATCACTGACTGGCTGCCTCCTGTGCATCCCCTCCTAGGGATCGAGCCCGCAACCCAGGCATGTGCCCTTGCCCGGAATTGAACCTGGGACCCTTCGGTCCACAGGCCAAACCAGCTAGGGCTGAACCTATTTTCATTTGCTTTTGGAGAAGTCCATTTCCTAAATAGATACCAATGTGCAAAACCTTTTTGGTAAATAAACATTGTCTGTTATTTACCAAAAGAAAAGAAAACAAAACAAACCAAAACAAAATAAAACAAAAACACAAAATACAACCAGCCATCTCTCTGGGGACAAATATCTTAGAGTGATCAATTTTGGCCAGTTTCCCGAGTGACCTCTGGGCATTCTGACTGGAAGGGAAGAGTATTTTAAAGTGTTGTGGCAAAGGGCAGCTTGTGAGGAATGGGGGAGAGAGACTGTCCAAGAAGTCTCCACCTCGCTTGGTTTAGGGACGTATCTAGCTCATAAAGCGATCACTACCCTCAGTTAAGGATTGGGATAAGAAGGTGCAGTGGGAAATTATGTGAAATTGTCTTGAAAAAGATTCTGCCGATTTTCTGAGTAAGACTATATATAGGCTCACTTATTAATTTGCGGGAAACGAATAAACTCGTCATATCGCTTTTTATACCAAAGCGCAGGAGACGAATTTTTTCCAAAAACGATGAGTAGAGACAGATTCTGTCAAATATGGAGGGCCTGGCATTTTAACAACGAAAATGTGCAAGACAACTCAGATAGACTTTGCAAAGTCAGACCATTATTGGATTTCTTTCTTCCCGTTACGACGCGATTTGGCGGGAAAATGCCCGATTACAAAGTGTTTTAAGAAACACAAATGAAAAGAACAAGCATGTGGAATACTTGGGAAACGGTGCTGCTGTATATTGTTAGGGGTGGGGCAGTGCAAACTGGCACAACCTTTCTGAAAATTAAGCCTCAAACAAGCCCTTTGACCCAGGAATTGTGCCAGAAATCATCCCAGATGTCACAGAACTGGAACTGCAAAGATGTTCATGACTGTTGCTAGAACGGCGTATTAAAAAAAATTTTTTAAGCTTCAACAACTTAACTTTCAACAGAATCCTTAATTATGTGTGTGACAAGTTGTTTAACTGTCTAATCTATAGCCTTCAATGTCATAAAGAAAAAACCCACCACTCTGCTGAAGGCAGGGATGCAGACAGGTCACAAAACAGCCATGTATAGTTTATACCATGCACCTGGCAATTATGAAATATTACTATGTTTATCTTATAAAAGAGAAAGGCAGATGCACAGATTAGATTGCATATGGCCCGGAGCATTGGCACCAGGAAGCAGACTAGCTCTCCCCAGAACCACCCATCTTCCTGGCAAAAAACCCCAAAACAAAACACTAACAACAAAACAAACTGGCGATGGGCCAGCGGGGCCAGAGGGAAGAGGCCCGTGGGGCAACTCCGCGAGGCACCAAGGCTCGCTGGCAGCCAAGGGGCTCGAGGCCATTTGATTGACCTGAGCCACTGGCTTAGGCAGCTCCATCTGTCCCACCAGTGCCCTCCGAGAAGCCAGGTTCTTCTTTCCAAAAGCCAAGAGCAGAGTAAGCCGACCCGC
The DNA here is from genome assembly GCA_004026665.1 of Murina feae. Classification (NCBI taxonomy): domain Eukaryota; kingdom Metazoa; phylum Chordata; class Mammalia; order Chiroptera; family Vespertilionidae; genus Murina; species Murina feae. The sequence goes on along the minus strand of PVJC01017569.1, from coordinate 27,613 downwards.
CACCATGAAAGTGTAAGTGGTAATTCATCACCACAAAATCACCATCTTCTGGATACCAAGGAGCCCAGCGCTGTGCTGCAGCTGAAGTGCTCTTTGGATGGGATTCCCCCACAGTCGCCAGCATAGGGCGGCTTTACAGAGATGACCGGCTGCGGGGCCACAGCATGGCCCTGGGAGCTTGCAGCTACACTGGCAGGTGGCCCCCACCTATGCTCTCCTCACCCTGCAAGTGGATCTTCCTGCAGATATAGCAGACAGGGCAATTGAGGCCCTCCGCTCCAAACCCTTCTCAGACCAGTGAAGTAGGAGGGAGAGGGCTGGAGAGCATGCACAATGGGGCACAGGTCCACTCCCTCCGGATCAGACAACCTCAACGAAGTCTTGGTTAGGTAAATGGACCTGAAAGATCTGTTGAAAGTGATTACTTGAAAAAACAAAGGTCCTCCATGGGTGATGACCTCCGCTTTGCTTATTTTCCATAGTAAACATTGGATTTGCAATCAAAATGAGATGTGATGATCCCCTCCAACCCCCACTTGAAAAGCTTTTTGGTAACCAGCTGTTAAGGAGAAAGCAATTCTTTCTAGGAGATTCAGTTTTAACTCTCTTTGGAAAGCGCTTCCCTCCTTACCGATGGGAGCTGGGTCCTCCCTTAAAATCCCTAGAGAAACCCAAGCTGGGCTACACTCCACAGCACTCAGAGCTTGAAGCACCCACAAACTCAAAGCTGCGCATGAGGTGTGCTATTCGGCTCACTGATTTCTACCTTCAAGGACCAAATCAGAATAGAGATCCTAGTGTGCTGAGCCTGGGACATCTGGGATAGCAATTAAGGGTCTGTTGGGTAAAACTGCGGCACATTGGCTGGCCCTGCAGCCTTGAGCAAGTCACTTCATATTTAAGCTGTGTTACAGTAAGCACTCCACAAATATAAGCCCTATTCATTTCCAGTCTCTAAAATGGGAACACACACGTAGGGAGCAGCTGTAAGGTTAAGCCTCGGACTGACCTGTTGGCAAAGCCACAAACAAGTCCCAGCTTAGAGGGCAGAGCCCTCTTACCATAGTTAGGTTTGACCGTAGCTCCGGAATCTTATCTGGGTAGCTAATGGGCTGAGGGAGATGCAACAAGTGCTGCCAAAACAAGTGAAACTCACAAGAACACTGTAACTATGGTGACCACTATCTTATTTACTTGCGGCTATAAGATAAAGGCTCAGCTTGTTGTCTGGATCTCTCTCTGTGGCCTGGGCACAGGAAGATCCACCTAGACCAGCGGTTCTCAACCTGTGGGTCGCAACCCCTTTGGCGGTCCAACGACCCTCTCACAGGGGTCGCCTAAGACCATCCTGCATATCAGATATTTACATTACGATTCATAACAGCAGCAACATGACAGTTATGAAGTAGCAACGAAAATAATTTTATGGTTGAGTCACAACATAAGGAACTGTATTTAAAGGGCCAGAAGGTTGAGAACCGCTGACCTACACCCAGCTCATTCTCTCTGTCTATTCGTCATCCGTCACTGCCCTCCCTCAGGCTTGCTCACCCTTGGCTGAGCTGGTTCGGCAAGCACGCGCGCGCGCACACACACACACACACACACAGGCTCTGATGAGGATCAAACAGCATGTGTTGTGCTTTTAAAGGCACAATTAACACTGCCTGGTGTGGTTCAGTTGGTTGGGTGTCATCCTGTGAACCAAAAGGTTGCTGGTTCAATTCCTGGTCAGGGTACATGCCTGGGTTGTGGATTTGATCCCTGATAGGGGGTGTGCAGGAGGCAACCAATCAATATCTGGCTCTCACATCGATGTTTCTCTCTCTCACTCTCAATAAATATATACATACATACATACATACATAATTAAGTATTTAAAACCAGGGACAGTAATTTAAAAAGAAAAAAAACCCCTACACCCAAAATAGAAAGTGAAGGTCACCCAAAACCCTGATTCAAGCAGAAAGTTAAAAAAAAAAACAAAAAACAGATCAACTGCCACAGAGGCAAGCACTGGAAATTAAATTCAAAATGCCATGCTTCTTTCATTAATACCTTACTAGTTTCTTTTTTTCTTTTAGATCCTCTGTCAAAGAGATACATTAAGCCCAGCCACTGTGGCTCAGCAGTTGAGCATTGACCCATGAACCAGGAAGTCATGGTTCGATTCCCAGTCAGGGCACATGTCCGGGTTGCAGGCTCGATCCCCAATAGGGGCCATGCTGGAGGGAGCCGATCAACGATCCTCTCTCATCATTGATGTTTCTATCTCTCTCTCTTCCCTTCCTCTCTGAAATCAATAAAAATATATTTTTAGCCCTAACCGGTTTGGCTCAGTGGATAGAGTGTTGGCCTGCGGACTGAAAGGTCCCAGGTTCGATTCTGGTCAGGGGCATGTACCTTGGTTGCGGGCATATCCTCAGTGGGGGGTGTGCAGGAGGCAGCTGATCAATGTTTCTCTCTCATTTGTTTCTAACTCTCTATCCCTCTCCCTTCCTCTCTGTAAAAAAATCAATAATATATATATTTAAAAAGTAACAAAAAAAAAAGTAAAAAGGATCTTTTAGCATGCTCTCCCTCTGGGGAGCACACTCACACCATTCCCTTCCCCCTCTTCTTCACAGGCACACATCTCCTAAACTCTAAGGGACCCCATGAGACTTGCAACCAGAGAAGCAATGGGCACTGGCAACTCAGACTACCCCTGGAACCTGTCTCCAAGGCCCCCTTTTCTCTGACTTCCCAGTGAGCCAATGCAGCCCAGTCTAGACTCTCCTGTTGCTTCTTCTATGCTAAGTCCTTCCTTGTTTTCACTAGCCTGAGTGTGTTTTTGCTTGCTTGCTTTGCAGCAAAAAAAAGAGGGGGGAGTGCTTTACAAATGCAACAGATGATACATTTGAGAAAATAAAATTAATTCCTTGTTTGAAACTTATCAATGATGTGCCATTGTTCTTAGGATCAAAAACATTATCTTTAATGTGTTCAATCCTTATCTCTGCTGTCTAACATTAGTTCTTTTCTAATACTCATCATAATCTCCTTACCACAGGCCCTTTGCACATTCCATTCCCTCTGTCTAGAACAGTTTCTCCCTGTATTCCCATTCCAATTTTACCCAGATATCCTTCAGATTCAAATTCAAAAGTTACTTCCTCAGGAAAACTCCCTCAGTCCTCCCAAAGTCGATCCGTTTCCCATTTTAAAAACTCTTCTAGCGCTAAATAACTTCCTTCCATAGAATTCCTTACACTTTATCATTATTTACTTATCAGCTAAATGCTCATCTCCTCTCCTAGTTTCTATAATGCGCAAAGGCAAAGACTGTGTGAAAATTTGCTTATTCACTGTATCCCAACCCTTAGTACAATGCCTGACACACAGTAGGTATTCAATAATTGTTAAATGAACTGTGAAAGTCCTTTGATCTGACAATTTTGCTTCAGAGAAAGCATCCTAAGGAAATATGCATACAGACTTGTCCAACTGTAATAATACTATTATAACCACCACTAACACTTAACATTTATTTACTACATGCGTTTTCGTACACTAACTCATTTTTGTTGTTGCTAATCCTCCTCACCTGAGGACAGTTTTTCCATTAATTTTTGGAGAGAAGGGTGGAAGGCATAGAGAGAGGGAGGGAGGGGACAGAGAGGAGGAGGAGAGAGCAAGAGAAAGAGAGAAACAACAATGTGAGAAAGACACATCAATTGGTTGCCTCCTGCACGCGCCCTGACTGAGGCTGGGGTTCAGGTTGAGGTTCTATTATGCCACACCAGCCAAGACAACACTAACTCATTTAATCCTCATCACAGTGCTATGAGATCCCCATCATTACCCCTATTTTATAGGTGAGGAAAGAGGCATAGAGGTTAAGCAACTTATCCAAGTTTCCACAGCTAGTAAGGAGACAAACGGTAAAACTCAGGCACTGTAGCCCTGAACTCCAGCTCAGGCCTCTTGGCATTATAATACGCTTATATTTTGTGCAAATTTCAGTGATAGAAATTTGAAATGGTGCCATAATTATTAAGTCTCACTTTGTATGCAAAGTTTAAAGAAATGCAAATCTCCAAAATTAAGAAAAAGTGTAAAAAGTCTCATAATTTCAAAACTGGATTAATTGTAAGCATCCTTCTAGCTTCCTCATCCCACACACATACACTTCACATATGTTCATATGCGACTATAAATCTTGAATAATGGAAGTTATGAATTTTTGAGGTTTTTAAGAATGCATATTTTACATCAATGCAACCACCCTGTATAAGACTGTGTATTGCAGTAATATTTGTGTTAAAAAAAAACAACCCAAAAATCCATAAGCCCCTCTTGGGGGGAGGGAAAAGTAAGCCAGAAAAGAGTATCCTCTTTAAAAATGGAAGTCAGCTTTTATTCAGCACAATGCTTGCTAACTAGATTTTGGGAGCTGAAGAAAACTTAAGAAAAAAATGCATTTTTGCTTTAACCAAATGTCACATTCTCAAGCTCTCAACACTTATGAAAAATAATACAAGTGCTAATAAATTTGTTACACAATTAAAATTTTTTACTTTTGGTGATTTCAAAATGCGTTTTGAAAGTCAGATAATTAAGACATACAACAATGGTGAGTCCGAAAACTATGATTTTTAAGTGGATTTTTAAACTTAATGCAAAGCTTGTCTTGAAAGTTATTATTCAAATGTAAAGGCTTAATTTATCTGGATGGGGTTAAGATGAACAATTCATTACTCCTCTTTCTACAGCAGTCTTTCCTAATAAGGTGATTCCTGATAGTTAAGAGTTCTAAAAGTCTAAACACTTCACAATTTTTATGGTAAGTCCTCCCCACTCCACATCTGTCAAAGATAAAAAATAGGGGTCAGCTATATAAATCACGGTATGTCTACCACGTAGAAGACCACGGAGCTGTTAAAGGACAAGACAGATGAGTACTTAGCACTCTGGAAAGGAGCCTGACCCAGTAAGTTAGAAAAGTTGCAGAGTAATATTTTTATGTGTAATACAGTTCAATTCTTGTTTTAAGAATTTGGGTGTGCATCCAGACATTTTTTTTTTTTTTTTAAAGGAAAAGGTCTACAAGGATTCACATTAAACCATTCATTGTGCTTATCCTTAGGGAGTAGAACTGAGGAAGAGGAGAACGTTCATGTGTTTATTTCTGTTTGCTTCTATTGAGAGGCAGTGACATTTAGTGGTTAAAGCTCGGGCTGCTTAGATCTGCTACTCACTAGCTGTGTGGTCTTGGGCAAGTTACCTAACCTCCCTGGTCTTGGTTTCCTCATCCGTAACAAGAGGGTGATCGTAGTATCTACTTCAAGGGATGCCATGGTGATTAAACAAGCTAACACATCAAATGCTAAGAGCAGTATCTGTCACATAGTAAGTGCTATATATTTAAGTGGAAAATGTGGTTTTTACAGTGAACATATACTTATGTATTAATGTAAAAGCCCAACCACCCAACCCTACATAAACAATGTAAAATAGTATACAAGGAAGGGAGTATGATGAAAATAAAAAGCTCCCTAGGCAATTTTAACACTCAGTCAAGCCTGCAAATTACTGACTCGGAGGCCAAAGGCAGGGGCAAACCAGTTAAGAATGTGGTTGAGTCCCAGGTGGGGAATGCAGGCGAATTCTGGAAGCGGAAAAAGACAAGGAAATAACAGGTCTTGAAGCCCCTGTGGGAAGCCCCAGCTGAAGCTGACTCCACAAGGAGAGGGCAGGGTGTGGGGCCTGGAGTCTTGTCCTGACTTGTGTGCGAGGAGCCCCAAGTAGCTGTCTTTTCTCTTTGCCTGAAGCTACAACAAGACAGGGCTCGTTGAGAAAAGGCAGCCGGCCTGAGCAAGACACCCAGGATGATGGCTGAGCGCTCCAGCCCTCTCACTGACCCACCAGCAGTCCACCTCTCCATAGCTCAGGGCCAGGGGGCATTTCCCACCCAGGGCGTTAGAACCTAAAGGCTGATGCTTGCGTGGGCCTTGACTGAGGACTGAGCCCTGGCGTATCGGGACCACACTCTGACCAACGGAGCCACCCAGCCAGGGCCACATGCTCTCTTGTACACAATCCATTGCAGGGGAGCAAAGACTTCCTAAAGGTAATGTGAGACCCGGAGGTCGGAACCCCTGGGCAAGATCAATTTACTTCTAGTCTTCAACTTCAGTCTAAGGTTTCTGAGAGAGATGTCATTCCGAACTGATGTTACGCACTCTTAAACCAGCAGAAGTGGGGTTACTGAGATTGAGGGCGAAAGGGGAAGCATGGGGTGGTGCGTCCTCAGCCCCATCTCCCCATCTAGCCCTTGAGATGCCTCAGAGTCCAGGCGAGATCAGATCTCTCCTCCCTAAGGGTCGGTGTGGCCTAGAAATAACTCAGTTTGTGGGGGTTGCAGCCCCCAGCCCTTCCACCTCCTGGCTGTGTAGTCCTGGCTGTGAGCCTTCCCCTCAAAAGTCAGGCAGTGACAGAGCCAGTTGTGAGTTCAAAGACGGGGTGAAGGGAGAAAGCAAGGTGTGCATTTGGCTTTCTTTCCACGGGTTCACTGAGCAAGCGGTGGGACGCCAGCACCCTGACGTTCAGCGGGACCATGGCCTGAGGGGATTCCGCCAGCTTGAGGAATTTGCAGCCCACTGGTGTTCTAGGGAACCCAGAATGGCAAGGGTACCCAGATTTGGCCCAAGGAGTAGGGGGAGGGCAGAGTACATCAAGCTCCTCCACTCAGAGCAAGGGGAGGGTCTTGGTTCTGGGGGAGGGGAGGCAAGCGGGGCGGAGAGGCAGAAGATGAACACCAGAAGCAGATTCTCTGCTGAGAATGTCAGTGAGAGGCTATCAGGCCTGGGTCCTGAGCCCTCCCTACCAGCCCTACATCCTAAAAGGAAGGCCAGGATCCTGGATAGAAATGTCCCCTCCCTCCCCCCCACCCCAACTCCAGCTCCTGGCGATTAACAGAGGCCTGTGGAGGGGACAGGAATTCAAAGCTCTGGGGTCAGACGTTAACTATTTCCAATCTTCCTCCAGCTGGGCTGGGGCCAGAGACTCACACCCTCTTTCCCTCACTCATCCCGACTCCCGAATGGTTAGTACCTCACGCTTAGAGTCCCCCTAACTCCACAATTTACTACCTGGGTGACCTTGGATAAGCCACAAAGTTAAAAGCCTAGGTTTCCTATCCAGTTAAATGGGGCCAATTCCACCCGCTCATGGGGCTTTCGGGAGGATTAAAGGGGCTTATTACATAAAGTACACAGTGCAGTTTCTGGAACTGAGTTAGCTCTTGGCAAATGACACTTAGGTTGTTGTGTTTTTGTTTCATTCTGTTTGAAAATCCTTCCTCATCAGCCTGGATGCCTGGGTTGGCAATGCCCAGTAACTAAATTCAACTGAGGCTGACAACATCCTTGCCCTCGGGTCTGGAAAAAGGGGGGTTGAGAAGGGATGCTGGCAGTGGGGCCTTGTCTTGGCTCAAGGGGAGACTTCAGAGACTCTGGCCTCTAAGGGGTAACAACTGGGACTTCAGCCCCCTGTCCTGCCTTTCCAGGACACCTTATTACCGTATTTTCTGGCATATAAGATGACCCCCAACTTTTGAGAAGATTTTCCTGGGTTAAAAAGTCGTCTTATATGCCGGAAAATATGGTACCTCTGTTCTGAGGGGATACCAATTCCAAGCTGGACTGGACCCTGCCTACTTCTCCTTTTGCCTCTCCCCACCTTACACTCCACAGACCAGCCAGGGACATGTATTTAAGTTCCTAGAACCCATATGCTGTTCCTCTGCCAGGAACACTCCCTCTCATGCTCCGACTCTCTTGCATTAAGTCTTCCTCAGCCTCCAGCTTGGTCACCACTTCCTCCAGGTTCCCCCAAGAACATGTCAGCAGCCATTCCTATGTGACTAAATTTTTCCTCTCCTACTTCCCACTCAGTCGTATATGTATATAAATAATACACACATACACAAGCACACCCATCCATGTAAATAACTTAATTTGTCTGTCTCCCTCCACTGACAGATAAGTAGCTCATGAAGTCTGAGTTTTTTTCATGTTCTGGTCACCAATGTATCCCTAGCACCTCAAACAGTACCTGGAACTTAGTAGGTACTCAATAAATATTTGCTGAACAAAGGATTCACTATTAAAATCGCCTGGTGACTGCCCTAACCGGTTTGGCTCAGTGGATAGAGCATCAGCCTGAGGACTGAAGGGTCCCAGGTTCGATTCCAGTCAAAGGCATGTACCTGGGTTGCGGGCACATCCCCAGTGGGGGTTGTGCAGGAGGCAGCTGATCGATGTTTCTCTCTCATCCATGTTTCTGACTCTCTATCCCTCTCCCTTCCTCTCTGTAAAAAAAACAATGAAATATATATTTTAAAAAAAAATCGCCTGGTGACTTCCCTGGCCAGTATGCTCACTGATTAAAGAGTTGGCCTAAACACCGCAGGTTTAATTCCGGTCAAGGGCATGTATCTGGGTTGCAGGTCCAATCCCTTGGTGTGTGGAAGGCAACCAATCGATCTCTCTCTCTCACATACACTAATGTTTCTTTCTCTTTCCCACTTCCACTCTCTCTCTAAAAAAAAAAAAAAAAAAAAAATCCATGGAAAAATATCCTTACGTGAGGATTAACAGAAAAGTAAACAAAATTGCTGGGTGACTGATCTTCTGCATCCTCTAATTAGAGGAGCCCACTGAGGGTCTTGCTCACGTAGGAACATTTAGCACCCAGTGGGTGTTCAGACATTTGTTGGCTGAATGACCACTCAACTTGATACTTCACTGCCTCTGCATTGAGGGAGGAGCTGGACTTCACCACCTTTGTCATACGAGAAGTCTGCTGCCCACCCACTCACTGGCCAGGATAACAATCTTCACCCACGAAAAAGACCTCACCTAAGAAATTCAGGGTCTTTTTGAGATTTCCTTTCTACTTTGGGGGAAAATACTAACATTAGCTTAAGGGCAAGAAAAGATAAAGATTTCTCCCCCAAGATAAAGGAAGCTACCAAGTATGTAATAATGACCTATCTCTTAGCATAAGGCCAGATAAGAAGCTAAGAAGCAAGACAGGATGAGTCTGGTAAGGAGACTGTTGGGGGAGGGCAGGTTGCTGGATCCACAAGAAACTCAGCTACTTCAAGAAGACATAGAAAAGCTGACTTCTCAGGACAGGGTCACAGTAACTGTGAGTATCAGTTAACCCAGCAATTATGCTCCCAGGTATGTAGCTAACAGATCCTGTTTATAGTTTCACCAGAAGTCTTGAACAATAGTGTTCACAGTAGAACCAATTATTATAGCCAAAAAGAAAAAAACAGGGGGGGGGGAACTCCTCAAGCGCTGGTCAACAGAACTGTGGACAGTCACGTAATGACTACTGTATGATCACCTTTGTCATACGAGGAGTCTGCTGCTCAAATACTCAATTCCCAAATGCTATATTGAGTACTTAAGCCACATGAGAATCAACTACAGCCACATCCAGAACTATGCAAGAATCTCACATATGCATAGAAGCTGGATCCAAGAGGATATTCTCTATGGTCCTCCTACATAAAGTCCAAATACAGGCAAATTAAATCATCTTATTACCATCAGGATAGTGGCTTTCTTGGGAGGAAGGTAGAGACTGTAAAGGAAGGGGTATCTGAGGTGCTTGTAATGCTGTTTCTTGAGCTGGGTGCTAGGTACATGGGTGTTGTCAGTGAAGTTTATCAAGCACTTTCCTCCACATGTTATCTAATATAATAAAAGAGTAATATGCAAATTGACCCTCACTCCATTACACCCACAAACCACACCCACAAACCAATCAGGAGCAAATTTGCAAATTAACTCAACTAAGATGGCGGCAGCCATGGAGCTGGAGTTGCCTCAGGCAATGAAGGAAGCTAGGGACCTGCAGGCCCTGAGCTCTACTCAAGGCTACAAAGTTTCAATGATAGAAGTTAAATAAATCCCAGGTAACTGCTCTGGGCACCCCAGTAGGGACCCGAACCCTGAAGGGACTGTGGGCAGCCTGAAATGGCCCTCTGCCCCTCACCCAGGCTGGCCAGGCACCCCAGTAGGGACCTGAACCCTGAAGGGGCTATGGGCAGCCTGAAACAGGTATCAGCCACTCACCCAGGCTGGCCAGGCACACCAGCAGGTGGACATCCCCCGAGGAATCCCAGACTGCGAGAGGGCACAGGCTGGGCTGAGGGACAACCCCCCCCCCCCCCCCCGCCCTGAGTGCACAAATTGTTGTGCACCGGGCCTCTAGTTCTTCAATAACAGTGGTTCTCCAAATAGAGACATTTCAGTCTCAGAACCCAAGTTTCACCTGACTTGGGCAAGGGAAGCCCTTCTCTTCCTCCTTCTCCTTCACCCTCCGAACGCTTTGCAGAGCTAGTTTCTAGCCCTAGAAACTCATTGCGCATCATAAGCCATGCCTTTCTCACACAGCAGAGTTGTGGGCACCCTGCACTGGGTAACCTAGGAACAGTGCCTTGTGAGGAGGTGGGAAGGGAGTCTGGAGATTTGAGACCTGCTCCCCAGGCACAAGCTAACAGCGATGTACAACAGGCTTCGGTAACCAACCCTACTCTGCTGCTGAGCCAGCTCAAAGCCTCCATTCCCAAATACTCATTCATCAGAAGCAGATTTATCAGGCACTGCAGAATCCCTCTGGGTTTCAATCCTGGCCTTACTGCTGACTGCCACAGTGACCTCGTGTCAAGTTCCTTATGCCCATCCTACACTAAGGAGAAAATACCATCACCTGCTCTGCAAGGCAGTCAGTCACAAGCACAAAAATAACTAATTTTAGACTGTAAGCTCCTGAAGGCAGGGACTTTGTTTTGTTCATTGCTATATCGCCGCAGTTCTAGAACAGTGTCTGATATACATGCAGATGCTAAATATGTTTACTGAAAGAATAAATCGTTAACTAGAGGCCAATTATCATCAAATAGAGGGCACAGCCCAGAATGGGGGCTCCAAAACAAAAGGCAATTTTTACACAAGTTGAAAAAAGCAAAACCATCTTGATATTAACTCATGTTCAGTCAGATTTATGACAAACTTCGAAATTACTCAAATGCTGACTAAGGGGGAGCTGAGCCTGCTGAGGGACCACATGAAGTACTGAATTTCTGTACTATAAGCTGCCTCTCAACTGTTCACCGTTAAGGATGTATAGACCGCTTTAGGTCACTCACTTTTAATGACTGCACTAATATGCAAGTCCTTCCTCCCACTCTCCTTTGTCTTTGCTTGCAGACCACACTTGAAGGAAAGCAGACCCCACACTATGGGGCTGGGGTAGGAGAACATTCCTGCTCTATCTCCATTTCATCCACCTCCCACTTTCTGGCAGTAAAAAAGTGCCAGGGGACTTGGGAGTCCGAAACTGCCATTCAAGTCCCAGCTGGTTACTGCAGTGATGATGTTAGTGAAGCCATAACTACTCAGGTTTCACCTGTAAAATGGGCAGACCCTTCATAAGAGTGTCATGATTCATGCAAATACCCACTGGGCATCCTACTTAGCAGGTCCCGGGCATAACCCTACAGGAGAAAGTCATGTCTGTGGTGCTCAAGGAAGCTTGTGAGCTATTTAACCAAGCAAATTAAATTCATTAAGCTGTTCCTCCATTTCTCCACCTTTTAAAACCTCCAGAAGGGATGGGCTAAGGCTTTCTGAAGTCCCAACTGAGCTTGGGAGCCGGAGTAGTTTAATATTTACCTTACCAGCTTCAAGAGAACGTCAGGAGGATTAAGCAAGCTCAGGGTTGTGGAAATGCTTTGAAGAGGAAAGTGCCCATTCAAACAAGGTATTCATTATATCAGATAATTTCTTTGAGCTCAACTTCATAGACACCTGTGATATTCATAACCCAGGGGAGAACCACAGGGGCAGTTGTTCCTTGGCAACACGGAAACGGCTGTCTGCTTGGCCAGACTTGAGAGTGTGTATGTCCCCTCAGGATAAGCCTTTCAGCGGGGCTGGATCTGTCCCGTGTACTGAGGGAGGATGGGGAGCAGGGTAGAGGTAGGGAGGTAGGAAGATGTCAGCAGCTGACAACGAAGGGGAAAATACCAATGTTTTTTGCTGGGGCATCCTAATTTATGGGACCAACTGGGTCCAGAAACTTACTTTTATTTTATTTTTTTTTATTTTGTTTTATTGCTTAAAGTATTACAAAGGGTGTTAAATAAGTCTCCATTTTTTTCCCCTTGACCTTCCCCCTCCTCCCCTACCCTGATGTGTCTCCTGACCATTGATTATGCTTATATGCATGCATACAAGTCCTTCAGTTGATCTCTTAACCCACCCCCCCAACCCTCCCGAGCCTTCCAGCTATAGTTTGACAGTCTGTTCAATGCTGTTCTGCGTCTGTATCTGTTTATGTTTATCAATTTATAATGGTCTTTATTATCCATAAATAAGTGAGATCATGTGGTATTTTCCTTTCATTGACTGGCTTATTTCACTTAGCATAATGCTCTCCAGTTCCATCCATGCTGCTACTTTTACTTTAAATAAGGTGACAGCCTATCTCACGGGAAGACTGCTCTAAGAACTAGTCATGTTGCAGGGAGGCGCAAAGTTAGCCACGCGTATGAACCCACCCTTTGTTTTATATCCCAGGTGTGCTCCTGGCATGAACCCACCCCTTTTCACAACCATAAACCACACATCCGAGAAAGCGGAATTTTCTCAAAAGGTTTAAAATGCCTGATGTCACCAGGAAACACTCACCAAGCAGACCATGAAATCGAAAACCAGATCACCGCTTCCCCCCAACAACCTCAAGCTTTAGTGAAGTGACAGCTAATCTGATATTTCTTGCTTCAGTAAGAAAGATAAAGCAGACACCACTCAAAGCCACAGCTTGCTCTCCCAGAACTTAGTCAAAGGATTTGACGATGAGGGGGAGGGGCACAGATCTGGCCAGCGCTCAGGTTAGCAATAAGGCTTCCTCCGCGGAGCCGGAATTGGATTTGGGGCTCTGCCCAAGTTAACATTTTTACAGGTTGCCTGAGCTGCAGCTTGTTAGCTGGTCAGTAATAAACCCCTGCACAAGAATTTAAAGTTTATGAGGCATGGCCTCTTAATGCCTCTCCTCTGCTCCTTACAGCCAAGAGTTTAAGGAGCCTGGCCTAGCCTGAGTGTTAATTGTTTTTGTCAACCCGCAGTTGTTTTGGAAAAGAGAGGTGGGGGAAAGGCTTCCACAGGCTCAAGGCCTCCAATCCACCTTTGCAGAAACAAAAGAGTGCCATTCTGTCCCCTAAGCATGGGCACCTCCCATGTTAAAGCTGTGGGGTGAGGTGTATGCTGATGGGGGCTGAGAAAAATGCTAGGTGGCAGCGTTTAATTGTTTTGAAAACCAAATAAACTATAGATCCCCTCCCAAGAAAAATGCACACAGCAGTTCTTAAACAATGTTACAGGTTAACAGTCCTCCGGAACCGCACCCAAGGATCCTGAGTTACACCGCTCTTTTTAAGGACTTGGGTTTGGTCCAGCGGAGAAGCCACATACCGCTCCTCCGCGTGATGGGAAGGAGACCCTCTTGAGCCTGCAGCTGCCTGGGTCTCAGAACACACTGGTCCTCCGCACAAAGTGATCCCCACCCCCACTCCCAAGTTTTTGAACTAAAGGGGGTAAAAAAGTGATTGGGAGGTCAAAAATGTGCTTTCATCTCCCATCCACCGCCCCCTCAGCTCAACATTTTCCAGCTTGGGACCCCCCTTTTACACACACACTCACACACTCCCCAAGTGCCCTAACATTCCAGTCCCACGGCACTGGGGGTGCGGGAGTGACCCCGTTGCGGAATGGCCCAAGCCCAGGTGTGCCAGCCCCAGTTTCCAGGCAGGCGGCAGGGGCGCAGACCCTCCGGGAAGGGCAGGGTTAAGAGTGCATTCCAGCTGCCCGGGAAGAAGGGGGGCGGGGGAGGGGAGCGCGAAGAAGAGAAACAGACCCGGTCTGTCTGTCGGAGACACAAAGCGCCGTACACAAAGGGGCCCGAGAGGGGCGAAGGGGGCTGCCCCGGGCACGGTTCATCCCCACACCTGCGCGGGGGCCGGGGGAAGAATGCGGACAGCACATTCCTCTGCTGGGGCCGGGGGGGGGGCCTCCCATAGACCCGCGGCGTGAGGCGCTCAGCCGCCTGGTTAGCAGCCGCAGTGGGGCAAGGAGGACCTGGACCTCTGAGGGCGCTCCGCTCAACGGTCTTCCCCGTCGACCGCCCACCTACACCCCGGCCCCCAAGATGCTTTCTGCGCCTCCCCCGCACCCGAGGCGGCGCCACAAGTCCCCCGCCCCAGTCTGGACACTCCTCGCGCGGGCCACACCGGGGCGGACCACGTGCGGTTTCCACTCGCCCAGCAGATGCACGGGGCGGGCTCCTGGAGGACCTTACCTCTCCCCGGGGCCTGGCCCCGCTCCGGCTCCGCTCCTCCCGCCTCCAAGGTCACTTCAGCGCCTCCGGGGTCCGCCCGGCACGGCTCGGAGGCCGCGCTCCGCAGCCAGCAAACCTACGCCAAGGGAGGAGCAGGGAAAGAGGAAGGTCGGGTCACGGGCGTGCCGGCCCCGCACACCCATCTCCGGATTGCTAACGGGGCTTCGGGGCTGCCCAGGGCACCGTGCCCTCCGAGAGCCCTGCCACCCAGACCGCCTCCCCGACGCCCCCGCATGCGGACCCCGCCCGCCCCCCGGGGAGCGTCCGGCAGGGCAAGGGCGAGGCAATTGGGTACCTGCAGTAGGAGGAAGAGGTGGAAGAGGAGGGACGCGAAAGACCCACGAGGGAGCCCCATTGCTGGAGAGAGAGAGGTGAGGACGCCGCCCCGACAGCGCGCTGCCGCTCCGCTCAGCTCTTTGCGCCGCTTTGAGCTCCGTCGCTCGCGGGAGCAGCGGAAGGGGGCCAGGTGAGAGCCGCTGCGTGCTGATTGGCCCAGCGCCGCGAGGTCCCGCCTCCCTCGCAGGTGGGGCGGTGGCTGGCGGGGTCCTGGCACCTTCGAAGCCCCTGGAAACCCGTGCTGTCCTCCCTCCGGCGTTCTCTCGGCTTTTCTGGAGCTGCTCCCCGCAGGGACTCAGCTGTCTCACAGGTTCTGAGTTCGAGGGAGGGGGGGGAACCGCAGAACAAAAATTCCACCCCACTCTTCAGCCTCCCCAGCAAGCAAAGAAAAATGTTTCTGGGTCTTGTGGCTACAGCTGAAAGAAGTGGAGACGCATTCGAACCTGACCCGAAACAGAGGCGCCCCATTCATGACACCCCCTTCCCCCCCCACCCCCCGTCCAAGGCGCTGTTACCCAAAGCTCCGATGGAGGCTGGTGTGTCCGCCCCACGCCGGGCTACAGCCGGGTCAGCCCCTGCCTCTTTCTCCACCTCCCGCGCCAGCCCGCTCGGAGGGTTTAAAACGCAGTGAGTGGCGAGGAACCACGTTACAAAATCTGCGGAAAACCCCATTGCCCAGCAGAACCAGTGGAGGCTGGGAGAGATGTCCCCAGCGTTCGGAAGTCACGGTGGCGTCGAAGGGCACAAGGTGAAGGGGTGGTTATTAGCCTCACAGTCTCCAGCAACACCCTCCACTCCCATAAAATATAACACTTTCTCAACTTAAATAAAGGCATTTTTTTGAATGCGGCTTTTTAAATCGGCCTTTAATACTGAATATAACCTAAGCAAAAACTGCTTGCTGCCTAAAGCAGCCTTCCAGCGAGCCCTCCTCGAACACAGCCCTGGGAGACGTGCGCGGACCTGAAGTGCTTTCCTCTTGGCTCACAGGGGGCCCTGGACACAAACTGTGCCGAGAATCGCTGCGCCCTACACGCCTCCTCCCCACCCTCTTGTTCCCTGAAGTCTCTCCCTTTTCTTCCTCCACTCTAGCTCGGATTTAGGAGTTTGGGGAGGAGAGTGAAGAATCTAATTGTAAGTTCTCTGCCTTCCCCTCCTCCCCCAGGGCTGAGATGGTGGTCTAGTCCTCCCCACCATCAGGCTAAAAGGGGGACGGCTTGCGTTGCGACCCTGGCAGTCCTTTCTCTACCTGAGCATTGGCTCTGGGGCGCGCCGCCCGCCTTCCCGCAGGCGTTGCAGCACTTACTGTAAGCGCTGTGGCCTCAAGCGAGTGAATTGCCCCTTCTGAGCTACAGTTTATGCAAACGTCAGATGGGGCTATTAGAACATCTACCATCCACAGTACTAGGAGATTAGGTGAACTCGTGCATACCGACGGGGATTACATTAGCACGTTTAAAACGCTAAACTCAGTGCCTGGCACATAGCAAGTGCCCAAATGTTTCCTGGTATCGCTTCAGGATCCGGCTCATTCGTCCTCCTCTGCCTCTCGAGCCCTTTCTCTCCTCTGTAGCTCCCTTACATTCCCCCAACTAAGAGAATGAGAAACGCTGTAATCCTTCAGTTTCACGGCTCACGGTTCAGCGAGCAATTGGCCTCCGATATCATCAGAGCCCTGGGTGTTCCGACCCACGGGCCCTCTGGTGGAGTTGGGGACCAGGGGTAGATTAAGCTCACAGGAGGCTGGCTGAACTCTGCACCACCCTCGCCTCGCTCTCCCGCAGGGGTCGCTTTCCGGGCGGGAGGAGAGGTAGATACCCGCGCGGGAAGGGGTGGGGTGGGGTGGGGCCCCTGGGCGGGGCAGGTTCCAGAATTACCCTCGGGTCCCGCCTACCCGCGCCTCGCAGGTTCCCCTTCCCCAGCCAGGAGACAGATGAAGCCATTAGACGGACAATTAAACACAAACGAGCCCAGGGATACAGGTCCTAATTAAGTAAACACCCGGCTGGAGGGCTGTTGGGCGCACTCATTTCCGCCTCCTTCTCGGGCGCTCAGCATTCCGGGCGGAGGCGGGAGAGGAGAAATAGAGAGTCAGCTCTTCCGCCTGCAGCTTGGACCACACTGCGGTCTTCTCCGTAGCTCCCAAGTCGATCGTTTGTTCATTCATTCATTCATTAAACAATTGCTTGCTTTGTGCCAATTACTAGAGACCAATCGTGAACTAAACAAACAACTCTGCACCCTTGGACCTTCCATCCAAGAGTGTGGGTCATCCAGGAAAATAAGTAAATATGTATTATGTTAGATAACATGCGCTGTGTAGAAGCATAAGAACAGAATGGGACTATCCAATTCATGGGACAGAAGATAGGGTTGGAAATTGTAAATAAAGTGTTCGGGTAAGGGTGTAGCAGAAGACAGAGTCCAGCTTGGTGAGGCGGTGGGGGACGGGGGTGGGGTGGGGTGGCCGCAGTGCGGTTCAAGTCTTAGTGAAAGGGTAGAGGAATGATCAGGGAACCAACAGGGGTGTTGAGTGACAGCAGAAAGGCATTACAACTTTGAGGACTGAAGGACAAAAGAAGGTAACGGTATCATTGGAAGTTGGAGCTGAGGAAGAGCTGGAGAGTGAGGACCACCCTTCCAAATGTGTCTGTGGTCGCAAAGCGGAGCAGGGAGGGGGAGGGGAAATGCCCAGGCATTGGTTTCCTTTTGCCCTTCATCTCCTGGTAGTGCCTCCAATGGTCCAAATCCAGCCAGAAACCTGAGGACAAGAAAGCCTGCCCAGGTGGTGGGGTCTTTAGGTGTCATTCTCCCCAGGCACAGAGCAGGGCAGAGAAAGGCAGAAAATAGATGAGGGGCAGATGAGCAATCAGGAAGCCCAGAGGCCTCACTGAGAAATGGACAGTTGGCCCTGGGGTAGTTCACCTGGTGAGAGTGTCACCCAAGGGTCAAGGTTGTGGGTTTGATCCCTGGTCCAGGGCACATACAAGAAGCAACAAATGAATGCATAAATAAGTGACACAACAAATTCATCTCTCTCTCTCTCTCTCTCTCTCTCTCTCTCTCTCTCTCTCTCTCTCTCTCTCTTTCTCCCCCTAACCTGAAAAAGCAAAAAGGCAAGTTACACTATGGATATCTGAAGAAAGAGTATTCCAGGTAGAGAAAACAGGCAAAAGCCCCAAGACAGTGGATAAATTACTTGGGACAGAAACATAAACAAACAAAAAGCCAGTGTGGCTGGAGTAGAGCCAGTCAGTAAGAAATGAGTTAGAATGGGGAGGGTGGGGAGCAAATCTTGTAGAGCCTCATACACCCTGGTAAGACAAGGCAGAAATTCCAACACTAGCTAAGAACGTAAGGCCCACCACCAAGAAACCAGTTGGCACTGAAAAAATCCAAGATGGCACCTGACCTTTCACTAACTTTTCTTCACTAGCATCGTTAAAATCATGCCTAGGGGTGGAGATTTAACATTAAAATGAGACATGTGATGCATGGGTAGGCATGTTCCAAACATGTTTAGGAACTGCGCATGCTCCCTTAGAAATCCAAGAACTCTCCATCCTTTCTCAGGAATCCCCACCCCTAAACCAACATACCCCTCCTCCCCCACCCCAGCCCCTTTCATATTTTCCTAATTCCCCAGAATCAGGGAGAAGGAATCATTAGGCATTTGATTACTCTCCATTCCTTGGCCAAAGGATAGTTTCTGACTTGCTTTGTCAAATGCTATGTTGATATGAGCAACACTGGGCAGAATGACTATGATTTAGGGGTCTCTGACCAGAGGGGTTAGTGACAGATGTACTTAATACCGCTGAACTATGTGCTTTATGTATTCTACCACAATTTAAGAAAAAAATTAAAAAGAAAAAAGAGCCCTGGGCAGTTGCCTCAGTGGTTAGACTCGAAGTGGTTCTCAACCTTCTGGCCCTTTAAATACAGTTGTGACCCAATAAAATTATTTTCATTGCTACTTCATAACTGTAATGTTGCTACTGTAATGAATCGTAATGTATCTGATATGCAGGATGGTCTTAGACAACCCCTGTGAAAGGGTCGTTCGACCACCAAAGGGGTCATGACCCACAAGATGAGAACCGCTGGGTTAGAGCATCAATTCCCAGTTGTAGGCTTGGCCATAGTTGAGGTGCATGAAGTAGGAAGCTCATTGATGTATCTCTCTTATATTGATGTTTCTCTCTCTCTCCTCCCCACCTCCACTCTTTCTAAAAAAAATTAATGGAAAAAATATCCTTGAGTGGGGATTTAAAAAAAAAGAAAAAAGAGAAGAAAAGGAAGTGATCAGATTCTGGGTATATTTTGAAGGTCTTGACAATAAGATTGTCTAAAGCAGCTGATGGTGACCAGGAGGAACACAGGTGGAAAAATACAAACATAAATGCAGATTAAACAACCTCACTGGGGTTGTGGGCTCCATCCCCAGGGAGGGCACGCAGGAGGAGGCAGCCCATTGAGCCATGATTCTCTTTCATCATTGCTGTTTCTATCTCTCTCTCTCCTTCTCCCTTCCCCTCTCTGAAATCAATAAAAACATATTTAAAAAAATAAAATGTAACTTCTCCGGATTTCCCCAGACCACCCAACCAGGGAAAGGCTGTGGCACGGAAATCAGGGTCAGCACCCCGAGGCTGAACCTTTTCCTCTGCAGACAACCCCTTGATTGGCCTGGGGGGAGTTACTTCATTTCTCAAGTCCTCTGGAGCCAGTCATTCCTGTGAGTGGGTGATAATGAGAATCATCCCAAACTGAACTCCTGACCTTCCCCCACAAACCTGCCCCTCCTGCCATCTTTCTATCTCAGAGAAAGGCAATTGCAGGCTTCCAGGGGTCAGCCTGAGTCCTCTTTCAATCTCTGGCTGGTCTTCTGCCATTTGCTCCCTCTGCTTCTCCTACACTGGCCTACCTGTGGTTCTCCACACACCAGGCAGGGTCGGCCTCCAGCCCTTTGCAGTTTCCTCTGCCTGGATCGCCCTTCCCTCAGGAGTCCCCCTGCCTCTCCCTCACTCCTTCAGGTCTTGCAGCTCCCCAGAGAGGCCTTCCCCGACCTCCTGCATAGATGGCACTCTCCTATCACCCCCTATCTCCAAGTCACCCTATTTTTTAAATTAAATCTTTATTGTTGAAAGGATTACATATGTCCTCTTTTTTACCCCATTGACCTCTTCTAGCCTACCTCCTGCCCTCTGACCCTGCTTTATTTTTTTCATAGCATTTATCATACACTAATTTATTAGTACATATGTACTTTTTTTAAAGTGTATTTTTATTGATTTCAGAGAGGAAGAGGGAGGGAAAAAGAGATAGAAGAATCAATAGTGAGAGAGAATCATTGATTGGCTGCCTCCTGCATATGCCCTACTGGGGATCAAGCCTTCAACCCAGGCATGTGCCCTTGACTGGAATAGAACCTGGGACCCTTCAGTCCGCAGGATGACACTCTATCCACTGAGCCAAACCAGCTAGGGCCATATGTACTTTTTTTTGAGAGGCAATATACAGTAATGATTCAGCGCAAGGGCTCTGGAGTCACAATGTCTGGCTTTGAATCCTGAATCCAGTTCTACTGAGCTCTGAGACCTTGGACAAGTGGCTTTCAACTCCCTTGTGCCTCAGGATCCTCGTCTGGAAAAGTGGGATAAGCATAATAATCCCTTCCTCACTGGTTATGCGTTAATATTTGTAAAGCCCTTTAGGACAGAGTAAACGTAAGTGTTCATTAAATTGCATTTCCTGTTTCTCTCCCCTATGGAGGGAATCTCCTGTGAGAGGCAGGGATTTTGTCTGCTTTGTTCACTGCTGTACCTGGTGTACAGACCAGCCTGGCATTAAATAGATACTAAAATATTTATTGAATGAATGAAATCAACAAGACAATAACTGTTTAGCATTTGGCAGTGTGCTAGATGCATAGAAGCAAAATCGATGTGGGTTTCTTGCTCCATCTCACAGAACTGAGATGAGAAAGGATTTTGCAAAGTTTCATACAAATAATACAAGTCCTAAGCAAATGAACTACTATCATTTTCAGAGTATGCACTGGATTCAGACTCTGTGCTAGGTACTCTCATGCATGATCTCATTCTAATCCTCACAATTTACACGGCAGTTCATATTATTCCCTTTTCACAGACAAGAAAACTGAGGCCACACAGCTATATCAGAGGCCAAATGACAGTATAACCCAATTCTGTCTCACTCCACAACTCATTGCCCGAATCAGTTGCCAACCTACTACTCACCAATATGTGCTAGAAGAATTAATTTGGGGAGCAGATATTAGGAAGAATTCCATAATATCAGATCCTTTTCTCTTTAAGAACCTCTTAAACATATTTGCCTCCAGGCCAAGGTTAAATTCTGAGTCCTCAAGAAACATTTAGAAAGAGCTTTTTTGCCCATTTTTGGTAGCAAGTTTCCCAGAACTTCACTCCCACACTGTACACTATGGGGATGTGTCCCAAAGACAAGTGGGTCTGGGTAAGGTTCTACTTCCTGCCTCTCCCTCCCCTGCCCAGTGCTTTGTACAAATGATTCCAGTCTCACTTCCTTATGTCTGTTCCTGAGCTTTCTGGGACTCACTGTTTTTTAAATATATTTTTTATTGATTTCAGAGAGGAAGGGAGAGGGAGAGAGAGATAGAGACATCAATGATGAGGAAGAATCATGGATCCGCTGCCTCTTGCATCCCCCACACATGAGCCCGCATGTGCCCTGACTAGGAATTGAACCATGACCTCCTGGTTCATAGGTCTATGCTCAACCACTGAGCACACTGGCTGGGCTGGGACTCTCACTTTTGAATCCTTAAAGGTGCTGAGGCAGCTGATCCCCATTGAGAAACCTAAACGCACATGTTGTACGTTCATTTCCCCTGAATCTCAGGCAGGGCGTGGATGCCTTCAGCACTGGTGACTTTTTGCCAAGGCCTGAGCTGCCAGTTTCTGGAGATCAGAAGTCAAGTATTTATGTGTGTGTGTGTATATTGAGGGCATGGAACCGACGAATCAATAAGCACTCACGAAGCCCTGAATCCCTGTGGTTGGTGAAGGTCTAGAGACTTTGACAACTGTCAGGCCAAAAAGGGACCTATTATTATTATTTATAATAATAAAAGCATAATATGCTACTTAGACCAGACGTCCTTCAAGATATCCTTCCGGACAACCTTCCAGACGAAGCTGGGGCTGTGAGGGAAGGCCGGGTCCCAGGTGTCAGAGGGAAGCCGGTGCTGGCAGCCGGGAGAAGAAAGGCCTACTCTTGCATGAATTTTGTGTATCGGGCCTCTAGTAATATAATGTAATCCAATTAACAAAATTTAATTTAATTTGATCAATGTAATTGAATTTGATCAGCTAAATGTGATACAATTGACTAAATGTGATTTAATGTGACCGATGCTCTTTAATTCAATCAACTAAACTTACCTAGCTTCTGACTGCCCTGCTTCAATTCTGATGCAACTAAATTATCTCAGCACTCAGCCATGGACTGGTATTCAGCAAGATCCAGATCAGGAAGGTGACCTGCCCATGGTTGCACAGCAAGTTCAGTTATTTCTGCTAACTTCCACTGCTTTCTCCCTCAAGGTCACAAAACTGGTTCTCACATTTGGGCTTGCTTTCAAGGTGAAATATTTTTGAAAAAATCAATATGTAAACAGATGTGTATGCAGGACTGCTAAGTGGTTGATCAGTGTTTGGGAAAAGGAAAGCAAGCTTAATCCACTTAACCTCTTAATTTTTTTCTAAATAACTTCAGGGTGTTAGTTAACCCTTCCCCCCATTCTACCTTCCCTATTCTGACCAAGACTGTAGTCAGGCCAAGAATCTGTTTGTCTTTTTCATGGGCTCAAGGTGATCCGACAATTTGGAAAATACGATCAAAATCCAAAAATCCAAGAATGTGAATGGACTTCCACAATTACATCAACCTTGGAAGGGTTGCATTTTTTGTCTTTCTTCTCCTCCCCCACATTGCTATATTTTCAGCATCAACAATGGTGCCTGGCCCACAGTAGATACTTAATAAATATTTCTTTTTTCTTTTCTTTAAAAAAATTAACATTGAATAAAATAATATTTTTTCTTGCATTTTGAAAATATTTTCTGTACAGTTATCCACAGATCCTCACAGAATCCTCACTTTGTAGAAGATGAAACTGAGTTCAGAGAGACTGGGTGACTTATAAGGTCCCATGACCAACAAGAAGTGTTAGTGTTATCATCGTAATTAGCTTGTTATTATTAATAAAGAAAGCAAAAGGAAGTCAGATATTATAGGCATGGACATCTGGGCAGCTTCATGAGGAGGCTACAGCTTTACCCTCCCCAGGGAACCACCTGTCCATTCCTTGCAGATCATAGGGAAAGGATCAAACAAAGGAGTTGGGTACATAAGAGTGAACTCAGGGTGATGTAGGGAAGGTACTTGGCTGTCAGTCTAGCTTAGGAAAATGAATTGGCTGCATTGGAAACATGCAGAATCTTGGAAGGTTAAAATCCCTAGACAAAGAGTTCCCTCCTTCCCTACTTGTGTTTCCTTGCTCTGTGACCTACACTCACCCTTATGCTCACTTCCATAGCCCTGAGGCTGCAGTCGGATGGCCCAATGTGAGCTCCACACACAGGATAATGGACAGGACTGGACTTCAATATGGAACAGAGATTCTGGGCAGTGGCCTCATGTCTGGCCCTGCTGGAGACAAGATTGGACTTTTCCATGGTGGGATGGACAGAGATAGGACCTTGGAGGGGAGCCTCCTTAATTTTACTTATTAATAAACGTTTCCACAAAACCCTATCCTCCCATGGGCGACTCAGGAAATTCTTTTCCTCATGGTACCCCAAGAACTTCACTTCCACTGATAACATTAGAAGCTTGCTCCATGCAATTCTTCCCTCCCAGCTGATGGTGACAAGAAGGAACACAGGTGGAAAAATACAAACATAAATGCAGATTAAACTACCAAAAATACAGGTCAAATAACTTGATAAGGATAAAAGACTCTAGTATTTATCACTGGAGGAGGGGAAAGGAGGTTCAAAGATCCCAGGGGACACACAAGTGCCTCCATCTCTGGACTCGTTACTTATTGCCTCAGCAGTCCTTGCTTGCCTACTAAATTGCTAATAGTAACTCCCCCTCATTCCGTATCATTAAATGCTTTGGACATTTTATTCTGTTTAATTCTGTCATCTCTTTCCTGGACTACTGCAGTGGCCTTCTTTAGTGCCCTCCAGCCTGTCTTCCCCTCTACTGACAGATTGATCTTTCGGTGCACAGGGCGACGCTCCACCAACTGAGCCACACTGACCACAGCTATATTTTTTTCTATTAGAATAACCAAGAATATGTGTTATTTGTGAGTTAAAAACCAGTCTTGCCCGAACTCTAATTTTTCAGACTGTTGTAATCCAGAATCTATAGATCAAAACCAGAAAGAACGTCAAGATTTCCCTTTGGATATAAAATCCCGAAATGAGATAAGTGTCCAAATAGAAGAATCCAGGAAAAAGAATAAATTAAATTAAATTAAAATGATGCTTCCTCCCACCCCCCCCAAAAAATGACAAGAAAAATAGAAGAATTCAGGAACAATTTTGAGAGTGAACAATTCTCCTGATTCCCAATTTCCCCACCCCCACTAACCTGTATATTGTAGGTCCTTGCAGCAGCCTTTGCTTTCACACCCTCATACACAATAGTTAAGGACACCAAAGCTGATTTATCTGCCCTCCTCAATAAAAAAGCGACAGCAAGACAAAACATCACCAACCAGTCTTTAAAAATTTAAAAAGCCTGATAAAGCCCTCCGCTTGGCATCTGCCATGGAAGGAAATCGCCCCTGGCAGGCACCTCTGTTGTGCTTCCCCTTTCCCAGACACCTCGGTACAAGCACCCCCCTTCCCATCCCCCCACAGCTGTTTACCCTCAGCTGCTTGCAGGAGGGTGTCTAGGCTCTTTGCCAGAGGAGTAGGAGGATGGGAAACCCCCTCATAATTCACAGGATTGAAACTAATGAGTTGATGTTCTTCAAACACGTTGAGGATCAAAGCCTGAGATCTGAAGCTTTGGCAAGAACACAGCCACCTGAGGGCATGGGTGGGCCCAAGCTGGGAGGCCCTGGATCCCAGTGCCAGGTTCTATGCACACTGGGCTGAGCCTGCCTGCCGACAAGACAGGTGTCAGGGCTGGCTGCAGAAAGCCAGTCTCCAAGCGGATGCTCAAGAAAACGAAGGATTCAGCCCTAACCGGTTTGGCTCAGTAGATAGAATGTTGGCCTGTGGACTCAAGGATCCCAGGTTTGATTCTGGTCAAGGGCATGTACCTTGGTTGCGGGCACATCCCCAGTAGGAGGTGTGCAGGAGGCAGCTGATCGATGT
Organism: Murina feae; assembly: GCA_004026665.1. Taxonomy (NCBI): domain Eukaryota; kingdom Metazoa; phylum Chordata; class Mammalia; order Chiroptera; family Vespertilionidae; genus Murina; species Murina feae. The sequence continues at coordinate 2,414 of PVJC01017569.1, read as the reverse complement.
TTCTCTCTCATTGATGTTTCTAACTCTACCCCTTTCCCTTTCTCTCTGTAAAAAATCAATAAAATATATATTAAAAAAAGAAAGAAAACAAAGGATCAGAACCACTGTAATTCAATTAATATGGGAGGGGTGCGGAAATAAAGAACACAGAAAAAGAAACAACAATCATATCCTCACCAAACCTAATTAACCAAGGTTAGATTTTAGCTTTTTTGCCCCCAGTTTTTTTCCTATGCATGACTTTTAAAATATATATATATATATTTTATTGATTTTTTACAGAGAGGAAGGGAGAGGGATAGAAAGTTAGAAACATCGATGAGAGAGAAAAACATCGATCAGCTGCCTCCTGCACACTCCCTACTAGGGATGTGCCTAAAACCAAGGTACATGCCCTTGACCGGAATTGAACCTGGGACCCTTGAGTCCACAGGCCAATGCTCTACCCACTGAGCCAAACCGGTTAGGGCGCTATGCATGACTTTTTAAAAATGATGCAACTAGTGTACTTTTTGTATAAGAAAAAGGAACATTCCAATTAAAGCAAAATCCTTTTTCATTTCTACTTAGAAATCCATTCCCACCTTTGCCTTTGAAGAGACACTCTAAGACAGTTTTTTATCCTTCTGTCTTTTAAAATACTTAAAAAATATATTTATTATTTATTTCAGAGAGGAAGGAAGTGGGAGAGAGAGATAGAAACATCAAAGTTAAGAGAGAATCTTTGATTGGCTGCCTCCCACACACACCACATGCCCTGTCCGGGAATCAAACCCATGACCTCCTGATTCATAGGTTGACGCTCAACCACTGAGACATGCCGGCCGGGCTTAAAATACTTTCCCATAAATATTATGATCTTACAACTTGCTTTTTCCACACAATCATATATTTTTAAGAATTGTCCAAGTTTATATACACTGAATGGCCAGATTATTATGGCCACCTGACATTTGTAGGCAAATTAGCTATAATTTCGTGCTGAAGTTGCTAGAGGGACAGACCATTATAAATAGGGAAGCAGGTTGTTTACCACGACAGTAGAAGTGATTTTTTTCTGAAGATATGGTTAAACAACGCAATTTAACAGCCTTTGGACATGGGAGATATATATACTGTATATGTTAAATTTACTCCTGTATCATCTCTAGCACATATATGAACTATGTTTATTGATGATCATATAATACCAACACTTAATAGCACTGATCTCTACCCAAAATTATTTGAAGTCCTTTCTGTATATTAAACCTTCAAATTCCCTCAAGGATCTAGGAGAACATAGGGGCAAGTTGAATAAATTTCTTATCATCAAAGAGCTGATAAGTGGCAGGGTGGGATTTGGGGCCCAATACCTCAAAGTCTAGGCTTCTACAAACTACACCACACAATCCTAATCTTACCTGGACTCACTGGTTGCGGTCAGCCGATAGCGTGGCTGAATGGCCTCACTCACACGTCTGGAGTCTCAGCTGGGATGTCTGGCCTCTTTCTCCAGCTGGACTTCTTCACATGATGGTGAAAAGGTACCAAGAGTCAGAGCAGAATCTGCAAGGTCTCCTGAAGAATCGGCAACAGTCACTTCTGCTGAATTCTATTGGTTAAAATGAAGACATAAGACTAACTCAGATTCAAAGGGTGGAAAAATAAACCTCACCTTTTAATAGGAAGGACTGCAAAGAATTTGCGGCCATTTTTAAACTATAAAGTAAGCTTCCTATATGCTTCTGGTGATTGGGGAGAGTGGTGAGGTGGTGTTGTCTCTAGAATGTGCACCAAGGAGTAGAATTGCTGGAACTGAATTTTTCAACCTCAGTTTTTTAATTACATTAAGATTTTTTATTGAGATATAATTTGCGTACCACAAAATTCACCATTTTAAAGTGGTGAATTTGAGAGCTTTTAAGTGGTACCACCATCGCTATTACCTAATTACAGAACACTTTTATTAAACCAAAAAGGACTCTCTTACCCATTAGCCGTGAGCCCCATACCCAACTCCTCAGCTCCTGGCAATTACCTACAGATTTGCCTACTCTGAACATTTCATATGAATGGAATCATATCCATGGTTTTCTGTGCTTGGCTTCTTTCACTTAATATAATGTTTTCAAGGTTCATCCAGGCTGTAGCATGCATCATTACTTCATTCCTTTCTATGGCTGAATAATGTTTCACTGTATTAATAACTATATTTTGTTTATCCATTCACCAGTTGGCTATCTAAACTAATAAAAGCGAAATATTAAAATTAACCGTTTCTCCGAGACAGGGTAAGCCACGCCCACCAGCCAATCAGAGCGGCTGTATGCAAATTAGCCCAGCCAACATGGCGGCCGCCACTCACGGACCTGAGTAAACAGCCCTTTCCATTGCGGCAGGAGGGAAAGTGAAGCTGCGCCCCTCAGCTCAGC